>JAODLL010005149.1:0-10713 GCA_026546735.1 Forbesichthys agassizii
ACACACACACACACACACACACACACACTGTACAGTATGATAGTACCCTCATTGAGTACACACACACACACACACACGCGCTATGTTGTACCTGGAGTTAGCACCACCACAGACAATGAAATGAGCGAACAGACAGCCACTATGACCAGCAGAGAGATGGCAATACCCTTCCAGTTCCTCTGGGTAGGGCTGGTGTCCACAAACTCCTGGAAACACACACAATTAAAGATGCAGTCAGCGACATTTTAAATTTGATCTCGATCAAAACAAACACAAACACAAACACCTCTCCCTTCAATGCCACATAGGTGCTCTTCTTCACAAGCTCTGCCTCCTAAATTGGACTGGGTAGTGTTGTGTGGTGCGGTCCGCACCACTTTGTTTGCATCCAATTCACATAACCGGGCCTTATCTTATATTTTGATTACATGTTCAGTGTGCACACATAATGGGAAGCTTAGCCAGTGAGCAAATATACCCTGAATTTGACAAAAAAAGTGTTAGCATATGATGAATTACTCCACCTTCACCCATTCAACAAGAAAGCCGTGGCAAAGGTCCCTCTTTATTCCTACAGATACAAGCATCGATTGATTGTGAGCCCATAATATCCAACTCCAGCCTGCTGTTTACATTCTCAAACACAACTGTTTTTCTCTATACACAATGTATGGAAAACAGAAACAGCATAGCTGGCTCTTTATCCCAGTCAGGTGTATTTTATAACATACATGCAGTCATACAAGGCATAAAGAATATTAATAAGCACATTAACTGCCGGACCCCGGGTCAGATCACATTACAACAAAAAAAAAAGACCTTTACAGTAACAGCCTAAACTGTAAAGGTAATTTTGTAGGCGATTACCTTTATTTTATTAATAAACCACATATTATACACGTAGCCTATTACACGTTTAATTTATTCGGTAAGAAAATGTAGCCTAAATGACGCATTTCTGTCGACCATCAAGCACACTCTCATTTCCACACGCTACTGTACTTTAGCTGCGCTCACACACTCAACAATATAGGTGTTATCAACAGTAGGATACCACTAGTTCAAATATTAGATTATATTTTGGGAGGGAGAGGGAGAGAGAGAGAGAGAGAGAGAGACCTTGCGAGGAACTCAAACATGGGCACTTTTGTTTTTGCAATGTGCGTGTCATAAGCGTCTGTAAAGACCCTGTTCAACGCCCCGATCAGTAAGACTCATTACAGCCAATTGCGTTAATGTTTTGTATAGGCCTATATATATATAGAGAGAGGACTATATGTCAAGATAACAACTTTGCTGTATAGCTTTATTAGCCATGTTAAACAATTCAGATGTATTTCAGTGAACTACTTACCTGGTGGAAATTGACTAGATGGCATGGGCTACTAGGCCAATACAACTTCAGACCGAAACTGAATAAACAATAGCAAACTGAAAAATTGCCACAATTAGCCATTGCTTTTTTTTTAAAGAACTGTATTGAATATTATAAGGCTGTCAAAATATTTAGTAATTCACCACATAGGCTACTTCATAGCAGCCTCATTCAACATGTCCTGTAGTAGCTTATGCTAGAATAGCCGCAGACCTGATGAGCGCAAATTGGAGTAAGCTGTGCACGCATCAGTAAATTGTTTAGCAGACTGTTTTTGGCACACTGAACAACTCCACCGCTATAAAAACAATGACGCGTGTACTTTTACCTCGTCTTGGTCCTTTGGGGTTTTCTTCCCTGGCTCTTTGGAAACTGTCATTGTCGTCCGAACAGCGTCCTCGTTACTTTCGCACAGTCTTATCTCTTTTTAGGGAGATCGCTGGTTTTGGCCACCGTGCTCGGCGCTGCGGTGTAGAACCACTGGAAGTGATGTAGACTAGTTATTTGCACCCGGTATTTATATTTTCACGTTACCACCCCGGAGAGTGCGAGCACCAATCTCAGGTGCAACACGCGGATATATTCTACCATGTGCCAAAATGATCATGACGGTAGTAATAAAATCTGTCTGGGTGTCTAATTGTAGCTAGCCTATTTAGTGATATGTGTTGGTCGTATAGATCAGTCGATGTTTCCCGTGGTCACGACTCTGCAAGCTATCCTTACCCGCTATTTGCTCTCACCCTTTTTCTCTCTCTTTCTCTCTCTCTCTCGCTCTGCCGTTCGTTATTTTTTTCTCTGTCCCTGGTGCTGAACCCATTGCGTGTATGGCCTATACTAAAATACGTCACTCCCGTAATCCCGTTCCCAACATGTAACCGTATGTATTGACGAGCAAAAAACCCCCCCTTGTAAATCGCCTATTATCGACAGAAATAGGTAGCCAGCAGGTCGTAGATTTAGTGGACTAACACAACCGCATTGCATAGCATATAGGCTAGGCTATTGTAGGTCTGTGCTCGTACGAAACACGACCTTGGATTCTTGCGTTTCCCTCTCAGGTCTGACTCTATTCGTGCTGAAAAGGGCTCGTTCCACAGGGAGTTCCGACGAGATCGTTCAACTGGGAATTCCACTGGGAGGTACAGTACACGGCCCCATGCTGACTCCCAAGACAGCCTATATGGGTCGTCTGCTCCATATCTCTTGGCGTCTCACGCCACAGATGTTTCCGTTGGACAACCAAGTTAGAAAATGTGATTCATTGGTGGCGTGCCTATAAGTCTCGCTTTAAACATAAACTGGCAATCTGTTTCCAATGTTTTGGTTTCTGATCTGAGCCAATATATAGTTCCTCATAACAGAGGAATTCGTGATGATTGTCGTAGTAGACAAAACATTCATTCAGCTCAGATATAATGCATTTAACAAAGCTGTCACCAATTATCACACCATTTTTCAAGGCTGGTGAATATCTCCCCCACCTCCCCGAATAGACCTCAAGCTGCCAACCACCTGTGAAATCACAATGGGACAGTTATTACATGGATTCATCTCGGCTGTCCATTTCAACTAAACGGACGCCATTCTAACCCTGTTCATTTTGAATGGTTGTGATCCTCCACTTTGCAGCCTATATCGGGGCTCTTTCAGGTGTAGTGAGTTCAAAACCAAACCGTGTTGTGCTCTATAGTGCATGCTGCTCTACTAGTCTAGTTCATTCTCTTCAGTTTAACACTGTGTTTCCCTTTGCGATTCAAAAAAAGGTCAAACAGAAAGGCTTTAAAAAATATGCACTGGACTGAATAATCGTTATTGCACCACCTTCGGTAACAAATAGCAGTGAATGACGAGCCACAGACGTGCGTAAAAGGTGGATTAAGCTAGCGGGGAGCAGAACCAAATGTGGCGTGGACGCGCACCAACATAGCTGATAGCAAACAGATCAGTGTCACAAAGAACCCCCCCCCCCACGACTTCCTACCGCCTTGTGTCAGCCTCCCGTCTAAAAATAACGAAGGGTGGGATGGAGGCGGGAGGGGGAGTAAGAAGGGGGTGTGATGTGACAAACCCCCCCCCCCCCCCTCCGCCCCCTTCCCCCTCCCGGCGGCGGCAAACAAGAGTTTTCTAGGTTTCCGCGTATAGGGAACATGCGAAGGCAGGGAACCGAAGCAGAGCAAAGCGATAAGGAATGCACAGAGACCAGACGTATACAACAGATGTATACAGGGAGGGAGGCGGGGGAGAGAGAGAGAGAGAGAGAGAGAGAGAGACGCTCAAAATGTTGGATCCCCGCTCACAGCCCCGCCCGCCCCACCATTAAATATTTACCAAGTGGAATTAGAAACCGCAAGGAAATGATCTTTCCCCAGTGCATCCTCCCACCCAGCCCACCTGTATGTCTTTCTCTATACCAAACATACCCCATCTCTCACTCTCTTTCACATTCATCCACAAGTGCTGTCAGTCACACACACGTGGCTCTCTCCATCTCCCTCTCTATCTACCTCTACCTCCATCTCCATCTCTCTCTCTCTCTCTCTGACCTCTGCTGGTGTCTTTATAGTTCTCCATACTGTCCCCAAGGCAGGAGAGATCTGTCCTCGCTGCTCGGTTTGGAGGTCCAGCCATTGTGTGTGTGTGTGTGTGTGTGTGCGCACGCTTGTGCATCTGCTGTGTGGGCTGTGACGTGCACGCTTTCCCACCTGTGGTTTTTCAAGACGCTATTGCTGGTTTACATACGGCTTTGTCACATCTGCCTGTTTGTCTACCGGTCTGTCTGTCTGTCTGTCTGTCTCTGCCTGTCTGCATGCATCTTTCTGTCTGTCTGCCTGCATGCATCTGTCTGTCTGTCTGTCTGCTAACTACAAATGCTTGCCTGACCCGTGGTGCCTGGGGTGCGTTTGTTTTAAATGTGTGCGTGCATGCAGGGGTGGAGGGTGCAGGTGTTAATGGATTGCGTAGGTTACGTTGGGCAGAAGAAACGTGTTGACCCACAGTCTCCCACATGAAGAATTAATTATTTACCGCATTTTACTCAGCTGTACTCCAGGATATAACTCAGAACACCGCCTTTCCTTCTATTGCCGGCGAGGGAAATTACTTGTTCCATTTTGCAGTAACTGTATATGTGTCGCTGCTCCGCCCGTGCTTTAGGTCTCCCCTGGCCGCCGTAAACATCTATAGAGACCTGGAGGTGCCAGCATTATAGGACGCTGTCGCCAGTTCTCATACACGACATTGACCGCCTCTTATAACAGACAGTACATTTGCCATATTTTGCCAATACTGACGTTGGTGGAATACTCCCACCTAACCAACATTTTCTTATAATCTATTATTTGAAAATCATCCGTGTGCATGGCACCCATAGAGAGCTCTAATACATCCACGAGAGAGTCATTTCTGCATTATGGGACCTTCGATTGGAAAAAAATAGTCAACAACGAGAAACAAATAATGTTTCGATCTCATTTGAATTTTAACAATGAGTACACATATGATGCTTGTCAATTTACTGTAAAAGATAATTGTAAAAGTCAAGAATGTCGCAGTCTGTTGTAAAACTATAAACTATTTTTTAGTAGTCCTATAATGTGTAATACAGCTTTCGTCTATCAGTACATACGTCACAACCCACAATGCTTGTTGGTTGTGTCTATAGAACTATATAATTGTGGAGCGAGAACATCATGACACTTATGTGACTTATGAGTTTGTAGTTTTACGTATTTTCAGTCTTATCCTTCAACAAATTTATCATAAACTGCAACTTGCAAATGATTCTTTTAATATACAAACGTCATATGTGTGTGGGTATGTGTCTCAATTCAAACATGATAAAAAGATAATTTGATTCTCGCCGTTGACTACCATATATACATTTTTTTTTTAACATGGTCTCATAATGCGGATGTGACTTGGGCTCTCTATATTGAGCAAGATTGATGAATTGATGAACGACAGATAAACAATGGGATCACAATAGGAGCGTGAACCAATCGATGTTGCTACAACTGTTCTGATCGCCTCTTCTAGCTCTACCACCATTTAGGAACACAATTGACTTCAACTTCATCTCACTAACCAATGCTGATTGGACTGCCAGCAGGGTGGCTGTGAAACGCTGATGCGAACATGGTTTCCACGCTATAATCTCTGCCAAAATAAATAAAAACTCACATCAACGTGCCCATATGTGCATTTCCATCCACCCAGCACCCCCCACCTCCCATTTCCACCTGGAATGGAGCCCTGGAAAATAAATTACAGTAACACAGATATTTCCAAAAACAACTATTTCTGGTGAACTAAATGTCACAGATAGTTGAGAAAGGTTATCATATAGGCCAACGTATCCCCATTGTATTGTAATGTGCAGTGAGAACAGCCCATCAAAATGTCCTTACACCAGGTTCGAGCATTTGTGCATTTCTGTATCAAGTTTGGCCACAAGTGGGCAGTAGGTTATGCATATGTAATACTGTGTGATTTTGTGTGTGTGTGTGCGCATATGTGCGTGCGTACGTGCGTGCATGAGTGCGTGCGTGTGCGTCCGCACATCCAATTGGGTGTCTCAGATTAGCATTCAAACAAAAAAGGTGTGGAAAACACAAAATCAACTTCTAATGTACAAATTCTGCATCTATTCTAATGCATACATTTAGCCATGTCATAAACAAGAGGTTTTAAACAAGCTTGCAATCACAGACATTAACGCACTATGCCTTTAATAAGCTTAGAGTGGGATTCTACTATGTGTCTATGTTCTGAGCCCGTTATTTTGACCTAGAAAGAAATGGGTAATTTCTATTGACAGTCCAAGTAAAGGTAAATGTGCTTTTATTGCCACATACACATACATGTAGTGAAATTCACCCTCTGCATTTAACCCATACCTCAAGGGAGCAAGGGGCAGCCGCTGTGCAGCGGCCGTGGTCCAACTCCAGTTAGAGGTCAGTGTCACTGGTCACATGGCACTGACTGGAGAGAGGGAACCTGACATGTTTTTCCCTCTTTTATGTGAGTCTAATGTGTTAAGGGCTAGCTCTCACGCACACACACACACACACTTCACACACTTCACGTACACGCACACACACAGGCAGGCTGCGTGTGTCATGACACACTTTGGGTCTCAGTGGACATGTTTCTCCTGTGCCCAGCTCCCCAAGGATATATATTGTGTGTACATTGAGGATGACAATCTGTCGCCCTTTCATTCAGTTGCTAGGGTAAGATAGGGTTAACCTGACATGCCAGAGGAATTGCTGTAACAAGTCCATCTGGGGAGCAGTACCTTGAAACTGTTTGTGAATGGCTGTACTTTCAAAAAAATACTTGACCCTTGATTGGATGAACCATCTGGTCGTTTTTGCACTGGTTGCATGTAATCAGTTACATGTAACTGATTACACAAAAAAAAAAACAGTAAACCTAATCCGTTACAGGTCAGCTAAAATAGTGGAATTATATTACAGGTATTCTTTTAAATGAGAGGATTACTTCTAAGACTACTTTCAAATTAAAAAGGGATATTTGTAAAAGAAAAATGGGTAAAGCAATAGTCTGTTCTCTTACTAAATGTTCATTAACTTCAGTCAATAATTTAAATTAAATCCTACTTTAATCTGATCCCCTGAAGAAAACAAACTGTCACAAAAATAGAAAGATTTGGCGGGCCAACGTCAACGTAGTAAATTGTTTTGGATGGCATTTTAAAGATAAATGTTTAGGTGTAATCTAAAAGTAATGGAAAGTAGTCAGATTATATTACTACATTTAGGTAATCCAAAAGTGAAGTGGCTGATTTGAATTTTAGTCTGGTCATTTGTAACTGTAATGGATTACATTTAAAAAGTATTTATACCCAACCCTGTATACACAGTACACTGCATTCTACTCTCAGGAATTATATTTATAGGAAGGGTTAAAATTATTCTTGAGAACGGTTTCTAACTTTGATCTTAAATCAGAACAAAAATCCTTCCGCAACCCATTGAAACTCATTGCAAAGCCAAGCGGCTTTGTTGTTGTGAGCGGAGATCGCCACTTTGTTTATGCTCATACAGGGCTGTGTAGACGTACTGGATTCATATTTTTCAGCGAACGGTAAGATAGCAAAATATGAGGAGATGTTTGGTGAGTTTGACAAAAAGTGTATTAGCTTTCAATTAGCTTGCGATAGCTGACTGTACCTTTAATCTAGTGTTTTAAACTCCAATCTGTCAGTTTAAGATATTAACAGAGGCATTTATAGTAGTAGTAGTAGTAAATAAAACAAACAAATAATAATAATAATAATAATAATAATACATCAATGAACAATAGTGTAATATACTCACCTCAATAAATCTGAGCTCTGGTTCCATCGTCCTGTCAGTGAAACACCTTTCCCGGCAAAATGTACACATTAGTGCGTAGATTACATGTCGAGCTTCATTGCACCGATGAACTGGAATAAACGTAAGTTTGTTCCTTGTCCAAGATAATCAGATTGCTTAAACCATCCAAAATGTAATAGGTAAAAAATATGTTTAAAACTAAATGTTTAGCTGAGTATATTCTAAATCTATTGATCAAATCTATTGTAGAATGCTAATTACAATCTCCTAAATTATAACGCATCAAGAGTTGCTTCTTGTCTGGGTAAAGAGCCATCTGTTCCTATTTTCCAGACAGTGTCATTTGTAAGTAAAACCATTCAACCCAGTTTCTTCTGGAATAGATTACATGATCCTGCCTCGTTAGATTCTACTGATTAATATAGCTAGGCGCTTCTAAGATTCTAATTATCTGTCGGGGAGTCTGCCCAGTGGCAACACTTTGGCCTATCAGACTAATTCATTAAAGAAACCACCAAAATGCCTTATAAAACCTCAATGCTGTCACTGAGGGAAGCATACTATTTCAGTTGTTGTGCTTGACGTGAAACATAATTGTCAGTACACAGATTAATGTATTACTTAATTAACATATTAATGCTATCAATCTAAAATGTAATGAGATAGCAGGCTCTGTTATTCAAAGTCACTTGCAATAACTATTTATTAATAGAGATGGGGTATGTTTATTGAGCACCTTTAAAAACAGCTTTGACAGTCAAATCACAGTCTATTCAATGCAATAGAACAGTGCAGGGATAAATATTTAGAAGTAGCAAGTAGAGGTAATGTTCCATCATTTAGGAGCGGTTAGGGTTACATACATGTATTTAAGAACAGGTATAGGATTACTAAAATGTACACATGTACTGTATTTAGAAGAGTGTACTGCAAGTAGTCGAGCAGGACACACACATACATGCACATTCACCCATGCACACACACACACTAATACACTAAGCAGTAAAATTTAAAGAGAAAGACGAAGGACCCTGCCCAGGACATTAATGTCCAAACCAGGCGAGACGCATGTGTTCCTCGAGGGCTTGGTTCGGGTTGGAAGAACAACATTCGACTTGTGTCTTCCCAGGAATACACTTTCTGCCCCCTTGTTCAATCTCCAGGTTGTCCAGGGCTGTGATACATGGAGTTTTATACCATATTCTGTGAATTATGTACCTTTATATTATAAGTATAACCGTAAATCTTATACTTCTCAGTTTGTCCTGGTGGAGTCTCTCACTGTTGAACGTTTTTAAAGGCAACAGGTGTGCAATATACATGCCATACCATGTGTGGGTGTGCGTGCGCTTGTGTGCGTGCGTCTGAGCTCGGCGTAATCTTTTTATTTAAATTTTTTTCTTTGCTGTGATAATGTGTTTGTCTTAGTTTTGTTTTCACTGGATTTATGCAGTACGATATAAACATTTGTATTGCTTGGTTCCATATCCAAAGTGACAGAACAATTAGGAGTATTTGGTAGAACAGTACATTATAGCGTAACATTAGTAGTATTTCTATATCTCTACAGTAGCAAGCCTCTTTCTTTCTAACTTTCCATCGGCTCTCTCTCTCTCTCCACACACACACACACCACAACACACGCACACGTATGTTTCTCACCATTACCATATTACCATCTGCATTGGATCCAGGGAGTTCATTATAGAGATGGAGATGTTTTATAAGTGAGAGGCGGTCGATATGCTCTCCCCATCCTTACCAAGCTACCTCATTGTCTGTATACAGCATAGGACAATTTGGAAAAAACTCATTAGTAAGTATCTTCCTTATATATCAACGAACCACAAAGGTCTTAATGTATTATGATGTTTTAATGGGACTTGGGGAGATTCATGTAGGCTACCTATAGCTAATACCGTCAATGTAAATATTGTATAGGAAAAGGCTCAGGTGCCACTTTAACCGTTTTTACAGCAAGCAAATGCACAGTAGTCTCACTCAGCTGTCTAAAGTTTATATAATATAAAGTTTAACAAGATTCCTGCCAGAAAGAGATAATAATTATTCTGCCAGCACCTGTTATGAGGTGCAATAAAACTATGACAATATATTAGGTCATAATGTTTCTTAAGTTCATTGAGTCTTATTGGGGGGGAGGGGGGGGGATAAATAGGCTAGTACCATTTATTTTTTTCAGTGCATTAAAATAATGACAGCATATGCCATTTATGTTTACCTTTAACAGTAGGTCAAGTGTTTATATACACTATAGGCAATTTGATAATTTGCATGAAGTTGAAATATAGGTGAGGTTTGACCATCTGCACTAATTAGAGGGTACAAGCTTTCATCAGTACAATATTTGCCTGGTTGAACTGGTATCGTCTAATTGAATGGTGACTGCTACTGTGTTGAGTAATGAGGGGAACCTTCTGCTTTCTGTAATCATGCTAATGATGGTAATGATGCCAACATGCTGTGTTAGCGTAGCTGGTTAAAGGTAAAGTCAGCTATTGCAAGCTAATTGTAAGCTAATACACATTTAGTCAATTCACCAAATTACATTTTGTTATCTTATCTTTTTCTGTGCGTGTTGAAAAAATAATCAGGTACTTCTACACAGCCATGTGTACAGTAAATAGGAACATAATAGTACTACGCTTTGCGTCACAGTGCGTTTTGCTGTGTAGGGCGGCAACGCGGATGAATATGGTTTTGGTTTGAGCTAGAATTTTAAAAGCGTTCTCGAGAATTACTGACCCTGCCTTTAATTTCTAGACTGAACAAAATATTTTAAGGGACGGCAATTATATACATGGGATTTAGTCTGTTGATATTTGTCCCTTGTGGCCTGTTTTATTGGCTATCAGGTAATCTCGCTTAGCCTCGGAAGACCATCCTGATCTCGCGAGCCTCAGTTTAATTTCGCCATGAGAATCAGTCTGGAAAGCCTCGGAATCATTTTGAATGTGTCCGAGTAGCAACTGAACT
>JAODLL010005150.1:0-33560 GCA_026546735.1 Forbesichthys agassizii
AGAGTATTCGAATACTCGTTCGGAAATACCATCAAGTATTCGAAACCTGTAAAATGGTATTCGGGACAGCCCTACAAAACACGCTAGTTGTCATAGAATTTATAAACGATGCACAGAGATGCAGCCTAAATCTTATATCGTATGAAAGCTTATTAGGCAAGAACAGGAGTCATTCTAATGTTTTTAACGTTATTTATGAATGAAAACCGCTTGGAACAAATAAGCCCACACGTAGGCATAGGCTCCTCAGCAGCACCCTGCATTTTCACGTTTCTATATAAGCATATAGCAACATATAAGCGAGGGGGGGAAAGTACTGGCTGCAACCGGCAACAGATAAATGAGCTACGAGTGAACAGGCGGCAAATTATTTGCATCAATTAGTACATTCATCCCGAACCCGCCTGGTGAAATGTGTGAGAAAAAAAAGGCCTGACGAGTTCCGGCTGATATTTCAAGCTGTAGACCAGGCCACATTCTTCCATTGCTCCGTGGTCCAGTTCTGATGCTCACGTGCCCATTGTTGGCGCTTTCGGCAGTGGACGGGCGTCAGCATGGGCACCCCGACATGGGCACCCCGACATGGTCTGTGGCTACGCAGCCCCATACGCAACAAACTGCTATGCACTGTGTGTTATGACACTTTTCAAGCAGAATTAACTTTTTCAGCAATTTCAGCTACAGTAGCTCATCTGTTGCGTCGGACCACACGGGCAAGCCTTCGTTACCCCACAAACATCAATGAGCCTTGGCCGCCTATAACCCTGTCACCGGTTCACCACTTTTGATAGATACTGACCTGTGCAGACCAGGAACACCTCACAAGAGCTGCAGTTTTAGAGCAATCACAATTTGGCCCTTGTCAAATTCACTCAGATCCTTACTCTTGCCCATTTGTCCCACTTCTAACACATCACCTTTGAGGACATAGTGTTCGCTTGCTGCCTAATATATCCCACCCATTGACAGTTGCCATGACAACAAGATTATCAGTCTTATTCATTCACCGGTCAGTGGTCAGAATGTTATGGCTGATTGGTGTATTTAATGGCAGAGAGAAATGGCTACTTCAGTGTAGACACACACTTACCCCATTCCCTGGTTAGAGAACCTGCTGACAACAGCTGCCCTTCCCCTACCACGAACTCCGACCCCTGTGAAGGACACAGAGCAGCCACATAAAAATCACATCAAAAGAAAAGAAAAAATGAAACTTTGGGGATGAACTACAGAGGGAGGAATCCACCCTTCCAGGACAATTAGGATAGAATAGGTGGGCAACATCAATAAATAAGGATGTTTTTATAAAAAGGAGGTTTTTGAGGTTGTTTGCCACTCAGAGAGAGCATGCACCCGCCAAGTTATCATATAGTGTATATTCATGTAACACTGGTTTTGACCACAAGGGAAATAGTTAACTGACAGGCCAAACATTCACTTGAATTCAAATCGTGAATATGGTCTGGCCACGCTCCATTGGGAAGTGTTAACAGTCATGGGCGTAGACCTCCAGGTTAAATTGGAAATTATTGGACCTTTCAACAAATCGCCGTTGCTAAAAATGTTTTGATCGCTTCCAAATAATTTCTAAACATGCTTGACTTCAACGTCATATCATTAACCCACCCTGATTGGTCCACCAGCAGGGTGGTTGTAAAAACACTAATGCAAACAGAGTTCCCAGACTGTAATCTCAGGGAAAATATGATGAGAGCAATTGTCAAGCAGAGCCAGGCTAAATAGTGAACACAAATAGAAGATAGCTTTACCAAATGACACTCCACCTCCCCATTTCAATTACAGTACATTTTAATTTCTAATCCATCACAATGTGAAAATTATTCAAATAAATAATTTTCATGTATCAAAACTATCACCAACCTCTGCCCCTCCCCCTGCGACCATAGTCTCCCCCTCTCTCCCCAGGGAACACCTCAAACCCATTATCCTCTGAGCGACCTGAAAACCAAAGGACACAAAACAAAAAAGTTAATTTAAAAATGACATAATATAAACAATGAAATCAAACTATACATACATTATAAAGCAAGCACAGTCAAAACCATAGCCTTACATAAGGAGACCAAAAGCAGCAGAGCAGAAACAGCGAGTATTTTATATACTCACACACTAACAACCATCTGGTAAAGCCTGACTAGTCCACTGTGTGTGTGTGTGTGTGTGTGTATATATATATATATATATATATATAAATAAATAAAACTTTTCCGTGGCTGCCCCACAAAAAATAAAAAACGACAACGAAACGATATTTTCTCTAAATCAACCACTTGGTTTAAACACTGTTAACTGCTGTGTGTGTGTCTTTATCAGCGCTCATTGCCACTCTACACGACAGTTTGACTTGAGTGACAGCTTGACTGGCAGCACAACACAGGCCACGCCCACACCCCACCACCGGGCCTCACCTTCACGGCCCCGGCTGGCGCCCCGGCCCCGCCTGTTGGATCCCCCGCGGCCGCGGCCGGCCTCCCTATCCGCTCCCCTCTTGTCCCTGCTCTCCTTTATCTCCGACGGGGCCCCCTCCTTTCCCAGGCTCCGCTGCTTCTTCCCCACGGTCTCCCAGGAATTCTGAGCGAGAGGAGTGAGAAAACACAATGTCTATTTCCAAGCCATCTTGTGGAGAACAACCGAAACATGTTGTGGCTGTTTAGCATCACTTGCAAGTATACCAGAGTGTCTGGGTGCAAACTGCAGGAGACCACGGCTAAGGTGAAGACCTTTCAAGTGTATCTGAAAATGTGATTTGTGCTGCATTGAATCCGTTAAGCCTAAACCCCCCCCCCCACACACACACACACCCTGAAAGC
Source organism: Forbesichthys agassizii (assembly GCA_026546735.1). Taxonomy (NCBI): domain Eukaryota; kingdom Metazoa; phylum Chordata; class Actinopteri; order Percopsiformes; family Amblyopsidae; genus Forbesichthys; species Forbesichthys agassizii. The sequence continues at coordinate 2,832 of JAODLL010005150.1, forward strand.
TATGACACAGACAGCTTTGGTTTTCCAAATCAGATTTTCCCATTTATATTTCATAATATTTATATTAGCCCACTTTGTTGTTTGTTGTACACCGTACAACTGGAAGGGGGTAGTAGTCGAGAGCAGAGCAACCGACCAGGCAGTGCTGTAGAGCAGGAGTCAGACTGTTTTGGATATCTAGCAGGGTACCATTTTAAATTGTGTGTAGGTGTGTGTTTCTGTGGGGATCCTCACTGTGTCTGAGGTGCTTTCCAGCAGCGAATTGATGGCTCTGTTGACATCTTCATTGCAATCATGGAGGGCCACCATGCATTCATCTTGAGTCTTCCCAGACACTTCAACCAGCTGCAGGGAAACAAAAAGCAGTTTGCACACCATTCAATTACACAGGAAAGTTGAATAATTATGGTTCAAAAATATGAAACTCACGATATCGACAGCAGGCAAACATTTACATTCATAGCACAATAACAAAAAAATAATAATAAAAAGAGAGAAATGTACACATTTTCTAGATTACCTGTTTGACCTTGTCCTCAAAGTCAGCATCATTTTTGTCATATATCATCTGGGCCAGACGAATCTGTTCTGCTGTGGCCTGGAGAACAAGGTAAGAAAAATATATTACAGAACACAGTACCTACAGTACCAGACACTGGCCTAAATTATCCCATAATGAAAAACAGTTCCAGGAAGAAAATTATAATGTTTTGATAAGTTGAATTCTACAAAAAAAAAATAGAACAGTGACCGGACAATGTCCTCTACAAATTTCCTGTACGGATATAGCTTTGTATTTAAATAGGTTACATGGGTAATATTAACATCCGCCCACCTGAATCTGTTTCTGTGGCTGTGTTGTTTGTGTGACAGTGGGTAGCGCTCTGTCCCTTGTCCCACGGGATTGATTGCTAACCACCGAAGTCATCATATACAGTATATACAAAACAATGTATGTACAAAATAGAAAAATCTACAGAAAGCACAAAGGGCAAAGAAAGAGGAAAAAATTAACAATAAATACCATGCTTATATATACACACACAGTGCATTGCATCACAACATATCCCATCCATAATAATTGATGTGTTCTAGGGCCTGCACAGCCTGCTGTATGCTATACAGGCCCCAGGAGAACACCAAGGGTCCTGTTGTCAACAGCGCCATGTAAGACTGTAACCCCATACGCTAGGCCCCACCGGTTAAATTTAGACAACCAAGCTAGGGCTGTTCAGGTGTCATCTTACAACCCCCTCTCCCCACACACACACTATGATGAGATCGCCCTGAAACACTGACAAACTTGTATGGATGTTATGTCGCAAACTATTTTTGAAGTCCCGCCCGTAATATGTCTTGTACATAATCTGATTTACAGTGCACCAAGTCGACACTGTACGGTATAGGTTTGCACAACCAAACTATGAACAGTAAATGATGTCTGGGTGGGAACTATGCAATTGCTGTGTAGCGAAACCATGGCTAGATGCTATATTGTTAGCATTAAACTGCATTATAAACTCCATTACCATCTAGATAGTTACACTGGAAAAAATATTATATATACACACACACACACATTTATATAGAGTGCAGTTGCTAATACTGTAGTAGGTGCCGAATACCATACACCTGAGACTGTCCCGTTTGTCTGCTACGTTATCAAATTAATGTATATTGTCGTTCGATACATTTATCATGGGCATAGTCAAGAAGACCACCGATTATACGCAACATTAACGTAGACGATTGGTTTTCTATAACAGAGTAAATAAGTGAAGAAAATACATAACGGTAGCTCAATGGCTCTAGCTAGCCTTTGTTCAAGCGAAACCCGAAACGTCAGCGTAGAAATGCAAGTAAAATCAATGCGTAGACGGTTGACAAAATATTTTATAATAAACGCCGTCCACGCCGTTGTGATGGTGACACAACCTATTAGTTGGCCGGGGACAAAAACAAACATCGTGAGGAAAAAGAATGCACTCTCTTTGTGTGGGCAAGCAGAGCTAGTTAATTAATAGCACAGTCAGCTAGCGTTAGCAACAGCTACTATTATTGATAGCTAGTTACCTAGCCATAGTTAGCAATCAACCGGAAAAAGAACAAAAATAGTTGATTTCTCGAACATTTACCACTACCGGTATTAGTTGAGCTAATACGACTAAATAGACGGATTGTATTAAACAATTTAATGCGTAGCCTGTTATGTTATGCTATGGTTCGCATTAGGAGCATGCTAATTTCCTGGCATGTGTGCGGGCCGTTCGCACAATGCAATACGCTACTGTACCGCAAGTAGTTAGCCGATATTGGCTAACCACCGACGTGGACGCCATAAAAAACATGATGACTTCTGTCACTATATCAACAGATCGCATTTATTTCGCGACACGTAGGATCAGAAGATAACATATTTAACCGTCCAAGAGACGGACATCGGGTATCACAACAAACATTTTTCCTCCTTTACCTGCTAACACGCTTCGCTCAGCCAGCAGCAATTGCCGTCACGTGACCTACCGCGCCGTTGTTTAACGTTGAGAGGCAGGACCCGCCAATCAAAACCGGTCTAGTCGGGTAGGGGGCAGGTGGTTGCGCGTTCACGCACAACTTCCCGGTTGCTTCATTGACGGGGACGAGCGACCGATTTGTCAATGAAAATATATTCTTCTGCTGCTAGTTCACTCAGTGTGTGTGTGTGTGATACTATTATAAATATATTTCTAGCCTATAGGTTTATATTCAAAAGGTATCCGTTTGGCTATAGCCTTTATTCTTGTGGTTGATAGGCTATAGTGTTTAGTGTTGTAACAAATTCAGTGCTGATGGCCTGCATATAGGCTAGCATTCTCCACTGACTTCTTTCTCTCATAAATGCAGATTTAATGCACAAAACTAATTTGGCCATGCTCTTGATGCTTTTAAATAATACTCTGGGTCAACGGTTTAGAGTAATATATGATTTCATCATATAGGTGTGTGTATTTTTACTGTATATTTTAATAATAGCATGTGCAAACATATATCTATCTACGTATCTACAGTAGCCTCTATCTATCTATCTATCTATCTATCTACGGGTGAACATTTTGTGTTAATTGAGATATTAATACATGCAATAGAGAAGAAACCAAGTAAGAGATGATTTAGATTTAAATTCACATTGGCTAGAAAAGTCAAATCTGTTTGGAAAACGATTGCTACCTTGCTATAAAAAATAAGTCATGAGTCAATATGTCTGCCTGCTGTGTCCACCGTTTCCCGTGAACGCGCACTCGTTCTGTTCATAGCCTATATATATTATATTATATTATATCATATTATATTATATTATATTAAGTGCGAACAAACTGCGATTATTTTATTTAATATAATGTAGAGAACGTAATGCGTCCTATTTTTACTTTTAGGGACACAAATATAAGTAAAATTCTAGGAAAAGGTGCGAAAGGTAGGCTATATTGACAACGACGTTTATTGCAGACATTCCACAAGCAAGCAATGTTAGTGAACGAGTGCACGTTCACGAGAAGGGGCCACAGACAGTTATCGGAAGGTGGATTTTCCGGCACATATACTTTGTCGTGTGACTCGCGTCCAGCAGCGATTGTCCGATAAAAAGTGATCGTCGTATGCAAAAGTTATGTACAGTATACACGCCCACCAGGAATCAAACATCAAGCTCCCAGTTTTATTTTGGTGTGAAGCGCATACCATACACAAGCCGTCCCAGCTGTCGTAGCCTGATGACGTACTAAAAAAGCGTTTGCTTTCATGCAGAGCGACTATGTTAAGTGCTAGACCTTTTTTTGTTTTGATAAATCAAACGTCTGCTATTACGTGCATAATCATACTTATGTGTGAAGTTTTGATGTCAACAAAAATGGTAACTAGCAGATAGGAGGTCAAAACCTTTTTTTGAGTTTTCAAGAATACCCTGTGGATGTGGATATGGCTTCAGGTATATATAATACATTATGTTTTGTGGACTGTAGATTCATGTTTCGTTTAGTTAGTTCCTAAAAACAATATGTGGTTGATTTAACATTGAATTACTAATGCAAAAATCAGATATTCATATATGCAAGAACTCTACTAATGGATATTGTGTTTGTTTCTCAGAGGATGAATATAATTTGCTAGTCATTGTTGTAGATGTCAATCCGATATGGTGGGGCCAACAATCTCAGCGGGATCCAGAGGTAATATTTATATTAATAAATGTGAATAATATTTTACAAAATGTCTTTGTGACTCAATGATTGTGCCTTTGTTTTGTCTACCCAGTTTACTCTTTCCAAGTGTTTGGATGCGGTAATGGTAATGGGAAATTCACATATGGCCATGACGAGAACAAACAAATTGGCAATCGTTGCCAGCCACTGTCAGGGAAGGTGATTTTTTTTAAAATTTATTTTACAGTCTAGTTAAGTTGGAATGCAATGCATATGCAGCTAGCAATTTACTTCCCCTCGTATATTTTCAGCCACTTTCTATATCCCTGCAAGAATTGGAAAGCTGGGGATGGCTCAGGAGATGATTCCTCTATCAGTGGGGATGGAAAATATGAACTTCTGACAGTGGCCAACAATTTTATTGCTGAAGAGATAAGAAATGTAATGTCAGGTGAGTGTGTATTGGTGAATTAATGTACATTGACTTGAACTACCAGCAATTATATAGTATCTGTTATGGAATATTTTTTCTAGGCTATATAACAAGGTGTCTTTAGAAACTCACGATTGACAATGAATGACCAACTGAAAATCCTGAGTCAACATTTATACTGTATATATTATTTGTTTTGCTTGCTATTGCTGTTTTTTGTGCCCAGAAGAGGGCAGAATAGTCTACTGGTTTGGGTGGACAATTCTGATATAGCAATCCTACCTATCCTCATGTAGGGCTAGCCCTTGGGCACGCTCTACTTTTACTTGATGCTTAATACTTGTCATTGTACTCGTTATAAATCCTGTCTGCTAAATTACTCAACTGTAATTAAGTTTTTATCTTTATTCTGCTGTTACAGTTGAAGTTAAGGGACATTCAACAGACACTCTGCTGGCTGGGTCACTTGCCAAAGCTCTCTGCTGTATCCTTGCCATTAAGACTATTTTATTATTCTTTCTAATTTAAGCATTTAGCGTAGGCCTACACAAAATGACTAAAAATGTGAACCAGTCCACAACATGCATAAAAAGTACAGGATAAAAAAAAAGTTTTTAATGAAGCATGTGTTTTAGCAATCACATTTAATTTGGGAGAAGGCCTCGAGGAAGACCCAGGACTAGGTGGAGAGATTATATCTCCACACTGGCCTGGGAACGCCTCGGGATCCCCCAGTCAGAGCCTGCTAATGTGGCTCGGGAAAGTGAGGTTTAAGGTCCCCCTGCTGGAGCTGCTGCCCCCGCGACCCGACTCCGAATAAGCGGATGAAGATGGATGGGTGGATGAGTTGTGTTGTAGTGGATCTGTGATATTACCCAACCAGTATTTTGACCATCCCTTCATCTTAAATGTTCAGATATCCACAGAGTCACAAAGGAACTTGAAGGTGAAATCAGTCATCCTATTAATACTTAGTGTATGAGCACATATTATGCTATTCATGTAGTTTCTCGTGCATCTCTTTTATTTGTACTTTTCTTTTTTTTTTTAAAAGCTGGCCAGGAGATTAAATCAAGAATATTGGTAAACCCCAAAGGCTCTATTTATTTGTACTGGATATAATTACGAGCTTTTAAATAAAGCCTCTTTATATACTCTTACTGAAATAGGTAATAAAGGCAGCAGATGACTGTGCCCTCCAATACATGAACTTCATGAATGTAATTTTTGCTGCACAAAAGCAGGTAAGAAGTTTAGCGTACAATTTTCCTAATTTGCGTTTACTAAAACATGTAATTAAATAATTGGTATTTTGTCTGTTTTAGAGTATTCTAATAGACGCATGTGTGCTGGACTCAGATTCTGGTCTACTTCAGCAGGTCTGTTACTCCATTTATAAGTGTCGCAATACACTACATAACATATTTGTTGCTAATGAAGGGGTTTTTCTTTATGTATTTGAATGGTACGGCGTTACTAGTATTTTATACTCTCCAATGTGTGGCATTTTTTAGGCTTGTGACATCACTGGAGGATTGTACCTTAAAATACCACAGAAGATTGCCCTGGCACAATACCTTTTGGTAAGCATTTTTTAAGAGTTATATTAATTAGAATATTGTGTAACTGGTAGTCAGAGTAGTAAGAAATAAACAAAACAGGAGCCCTGCTGGTATCCCTCAAACCACCGGTGCTCACGGAAAGGCATAATAATGTAATGTAAAAACAAGTCTGGGCGCTCAAGATAGGTTTGTACTATAACAGCCGTTAAATCGATGGGCAAGAAACAATGAGACTTGGGACTTTTTAATGTCAACGTGTGGTTATTTGTCCTTTTTCTACAATAATAGTTATAAGCTTGTTTTTAAATGTTTCAAACAGTGGGTCTTCCTGCCTGATTCTGATCAGCGCTCGCAGCTGGTGCTGCCGCCGCCTGTGCACGTCGACTACAGAGCTGCGTGCTTTTGCCATCGGAACCTCATAGAGATTGGCTACGTTTGCTCAGTTTGCTTGTCAAGTAAGTGTTATGCCAGTTTTACCAGGATAATCGTATTTGAAAATAAAATTGCTTTAGGTGATAAATGACTTCTCTGATCTTCTCTAAGTATTCTGCAACTTCAGTCCCATCTGCACAACATGCGAGTGAGTTTCTTTCACACCATACATTTTTATTGCCCTTAAAAAAATGGTTTAACCCTTCATGAGTGAATTATAACATGGTAATGATGAAAAAACTATGATTTTAAAACTGATTTAAGTTATCCTGTTATTGTAGGACTGCCTTCAAAATACAGTTGCCTCAAATGGTAAAGTCAAAGAAGAAGAAATTGAAGCCATCCACGTGAAATGTCAGAATGATTAAATTGATTTGGAGTTTGAGCTTGCCATTTTCTAATTTTGATACAAATATTCCCTTCTGTAATAGCAGTTGTTGTATCCTAAATATGCTTTTCAGGCGTGTGTATTTTCATAAACATTTAGTATTTTTCAGAATTTTAAGGTAAACCTTGTATATGATCTCTGACCACATGGCTGTAGACATGTTTTTGGGCAGTTTTATTCAATTAAGTTCCTATTACTTTGTGGCCTGAAAAAGTTTTTTTAATTTTCGGTCTCTGAATCTACTCCCCCCGAGTTTGTTCACAGTTCAACTGTTTTCAGTGAGATCCTATGCACACTCTTTTTAACATACTTAACAAAAAACCTTGTAGTATTGTATACAATACATTCATATGTAAGAGCTCTTCTGATGTATCAATTTCCCGAAGATGTACTTATTTCAATGCCTTTATGTGAGTTTGCGCAGTTTTCTCCCCAAATTAATGGATATGTATAAGCTTGATAATAAAATGTAAACACATTTCTGCGAGATTGGTTTTCAGTTTTTAGAGTAAAAACGTGTCAAAGTAGATTCTTTATTTTCACACAGCTGCAGAAGATATTTCAAAGGGTGTGTGTTAAAATCCATTAGATTTTATTAGTTATCCAGCAAATTATTCCACACATGTATCCAGGACAGTCTGGCGATCATCTATGGATGGGAATAATATTGCACCTAAAACAACAAATGCAGAGCTGTGATTGGTCACCATTTTCAGGTATATCTCAGAAGTGTCATACTTTACTTGCAGCTGTAGTGTTTGTAATGTTGGAACATATTGGAGCCATCTGATACTGACTTCCAAGAAAATATACTGTATGGTTTTGAAACTGCTTCACTTAAATACAAAATAATGTTTGATTACAAGCATGCATTTCTTCCAGGCAATGGCAAATGTCAAAAACAACACACTGACCATATTAAAAAAAAAAGCACTCACCCAAGCAATCCTCTCCCTGCCCATCTCTGCGGTGTCAAACTCAATCGAGTACGCTGGCCACTTCGAATTACTGTAACATGTAATGGTTTCTGCAGCACCAAAACATAAAACATAAATGCAATTATTGCTTTAAACCTAAAAGGATTTGGCAGAACTACACAAGTAAGTAAAGTGAGATTTAGACAGAAAATAATCAAAAGTACCCCTTCGCTATGTTGGACCACAGAAGCAATATTTTGTAGGTTCTGAAAATTCCCTGTGTTCACAGAACCAAACTCAATGATGTCGTCACCAGCTCGAATTCCCTGTGGAGCAAAGCACACAAACATGCTTACACATCACAGCCACACACCAATGACTACCATAAATATTTTTTTCCAAACTAAGTTGATTTAGTCTCTCTATACATATACATTTTACGTGTGTGTGTTTGATCAAAGAGCATACAGTGCAAACAATGGCCCCCACAATACAGTATTGTAGTCACCTACAGCTTGGCAAGCAGGGGAGCCTGCCGTTACAGCATCCACACAGGCAAAGGCATTGGGCAGAGTCACTTCATACTCCATATTCCCCGCTTGTGCTGCCTCTGCCTCATCATGTTTTCGCTTGGCTTTCTCGCGAGCATGCAGCTTGTGCAGAGCTTCCTCGATCTCAAGCATGATGGCTTTATGATCATTCTGCAAGCCTGTGTCATAATAAGGAGTAAGTCCTAATTAGCAACAACAACAAACTCAGAGAGGGCAGCATAAAATAGTAGTACTTCAAAGTGAAGTGGGTGTGCCCCCCCCCCCCAATACAACACTAATGTAATTTGGAGCATGGAGCGGACACAAACATATAGTCTGCCACGTAAAGGGGGACCTTCTATAGCTATGGGATCATTCCCCTCTCCCCTGTCCAACAGTCTTACTCAAAAGTGGCCTATGTTGGTGGCCCTCGCTTTGCTCTACACTCTGAACTACCCAGCAAGACGCTGATTGGTCAGTGGTTTGCTAGGCAAGGTTTTAATTTGAGATTTAAGAAAATATATTTTTAAAATACAGGCAAACTTTCAAAACCAGGCTAGGAAACTGTCTTCATTTTCCATTAATTTAATTTTTTTTTCTTCTTCTTATTATTATTATTATTATGTTTCTCAAAAACATATCTGAGTAACATATCTGTAAAGTTAATAGCTATTTTGACTGGTAATATGCACTCTCAAGTTACTGTTTTGCATAATCAATCAGTTGTGGCACATAAGGGACATTAGTCTATTTTGCACAGTTGGTTTCACATACTTAAGTCAAATTTGTATATACGTAAAGTATATAATTTTTTATTCTAGAGAATTGCGCCAAATGTATATTTCAAAAACACACCTTGTGGCACTTAAGGGACAATAGTCTGTTGCAGTGTGTTTAACATCCAGAGATAAATTGGTCTTGGAGCATACCTTTATGTATCTTATACAGCATACTTTGTGCCTATGAGGATTCCACCACTCCAAAATGTAAAACTTGTCTTATTAGGGAAGGGATATTGATCTGTATGATTTGCAGCTGATTTGACATACTTCATTCAAATGGTGGAAATTCGTGGTAGATTTGCATTTTTAATATGAAATAATTGTTGAATATTAAACAAACTTTGCCCAGTTTTAAGAAGCTATAGTAACTTGTTTATTGTAAACTAACCGAACTAAAACTTACATGAGATACTATTTCTTGCTGTTGTGATCTGGAATAAGTTAACATCTGCACGTGGGTAGCCTTCTGCATCAACCAGGGGACCTTTGGTTCCAACCCCTTGCTGTAAAAAGAAAACACGCAGTTCTTAGTTGACATGATACAGCAGTAGCATGGTAAACGTGTGTGTAACCGATAACTTAGAAACGGGCATAGTCAACTTACATCTTCCAGTACATCATAATAAGCTTTTATTTGCTCTTCAATTAAGTCTTTCTTTTTCATAAGATTTTTCACATCATCCATTGTTATTTCGGATTGTTCATCTATGTTTTCCTCTGTCATCTTCATGGCCGCTCTGTTGTCCGTAGAACGTAACTATGAAACTACAACTACGGCTGGCACAACAGTTCAAAAAGCAATTCGATGTTCTGGCTAAAATTAATAAAAAGAAAACAATTACACTACTAATCTAATAAGAGCAGGTGCAGTCTCGATGGGGCCAGCACAAAACCACTTTCAACCAAACAAAATCAATAATAATAAAAAAAAAAAAGTATATGGTTTTGTCATATATTATAGGACTATCCAAACCAATGACGTAGAAGACTGAGTAGACGTAGACGACTGTTTATTTCGCTCTCAAGTCATACGTCTTTCCCGTCCAAAAAGAACGCTGCTAGCTAAATATCACGTAATTAAAATGACAGTGGACATTAGCAAAAATAACAATTAGTAGTAGGCTATTTGAGGAATAATTTAGTAGACTTTCTATGTCCACGCATATGCTATACTGCTATTCTTATAAACAAACCTTTTTCTGCGCGATTTGGCCTTTCATCCACATGTAAACGGTGCATCCAATAACTATAGCCAAAGGTTTAGCAAAACTCCTTCCAGGATGAAGATATTTTTCAACTCCGTCCTCGGCATTCAGTGTAGACAGGTAAAACTGAGTTTTGGCCAATTGTAAAGTCACCTTGTGTGTCGGTCTTTTAATTTGATGTGCGCTGTTAAAGGACCACTATGTAAGAAGTAGTGAACTCTAGTGGTCAAATTGCAAATAGCATTCATCTGTATACTCTACGCTCTCCACTTTCTATCTAAGCTTTTAGAATCTATGGTGGCCGTGTGCCATGACGATGTCATCATCTGCTATTCAACTTGACATAAAAACTTGTTTGCCATACTCTCGAGCCAGCGTTGTTTGTCCGTTCTGCACTACTGTAGTAAACATGGTGGTGGCACAACATGGCAGCCCCGTTATGTGCGGCCCATACTATGTATGTATTTATTGTTAATTACAAGCTTACAGAAATATTATGACCTGTGATTATACACTAATAAATACATATTTGTGAATACTATATTCAGTTTCTGCTAATGAATCCTTCTAAATCTTACATAGTGTTCCTTTAACTGTTTAAATCAGAGAGAATATAACTTAACAGAGATGTTCCAACAGACCAAACTTCCATTATTCGATTTTTGCAAGGAGGGGGGTGACTTTTCAGGGTTTCATGTTTGCTTCCATTGATGCTCAATCTTGCTATAATTCTAAACTCTTTGGTTTACATGCGCGATGTTTCAGCACGTATAAACTATGTTGGTTTTAAACTTGCTAAAGGGACTTTTTACATGTTTACATACAGTTACTATCCAACTATAATGACTACGCAGAGGATCGGGGTGCACTATGGAGGTCACTGACATTTCAGAACCAGTACCAGGCTTCTGATTGGCCAAACGGCTTTAAAGGTTAGGATTATATCGCCGGCTGCTGTCTTTGCATGTTCTTGACATATATACTTCGCATGTTTGCGTTTCCGTGTGGACACTTTTAAAAAACTTTATTTTTTAATAAAAGGTGCTGGTGTGGAAGTAGTTTTTTTTTTTACGAATTAGAAAACCCCCGGTTTTATAATTTAACAGTGTACTTGTAGACATAGCCTCAGGTAGGAATGAACAAACTTTCCTCAAATATTTTCTTTAGAACTAATGTGATTACTTTCAAAAACGTTTGCTGCGTTTAATATACCGGTAAGTCACCATAGACAAACATATTCCTATAGAGAAATCTGACAAATATAAATTAACACAGACATATATTAAGTCAGTAAGTTTATATGCAATAACTACTTCAGAACATTCAAAACTACTGGATTTACAAATGTGTTGATTCATTATTACAAAAGATGGCTCATGGTTGGATAACCTGACTTTTCACATTATTCCCCTCCAACTTACTTAATTTGTTTAACAGTCCATATAGGCACATATGGTTATACTATTAACCATAGATATAAATTCGGTATTATATATTTTAGTAACAGCACATATAAAGTTGCAACTAAACTCAAACACTGGAAATTACTACAAACAAAACTTTATGTTGTCAGATAATATCAAGTGCAAAACTTCAAACCATTAGTAAAGGGTACTCGCTTCATCAAAATCACCTGTACCCTGTGAACGCAATTACAAATCTCATAAATTACCAACTAGTTAATGCTGTGTTTCTAAAATTCTGTATGAACTCACCCTTGTGGTTGAAAACCAGCATAACGGAAATGTCACAATTAGTTTCAAAACGTGGATGCCCCTCCCACACCTTAATGTATAGCGAGTATCTCTGGGACTGGGAGCATCTAGTTGAGTATACCTTTGCAGTGTATGTATGTCTGCGTGCGTGCGTACACACACACACACACACACACACACACACAATTTGGAATTAAAGTTTGTACTGCATGTTTGGTACCTTCACCTAATAACTGTGCTAAATTATTATGGTTGTTGTGCGATCCTGAAACTATAAATCACTAACATTCTGTGTTTTGTGGACACAAATCTTGATCCCTGAGCACAGACAATGACTGGTCTTGAATTCCAGCCTCAGCTAACAATGGCTCTTGAGCTGAGGGTGGACTACTGTGCGGCATTTCAGATTTAACTGAAATATCCTTTTGGACCAGGACACACCTGGCTGCCGCCTCATCAACCTGTGCATCAACCGTTTCCACCCACTGTTGAAGCTGCACCTTGAAAGCATTCATTCCTTGATCTAGCTTTTCTTGTCTACCTTTCAGCTCCTCCAGCAGGTATTTTGTTTCATTTGCAACCCTTTTCCTCTCACTTCCTCTAAGGACAGAGTATGCGGTGCGATGCAGCATATACCCATCAAACTCTTCTTGGCTGAGGTTGAGTGCCGGTCCATCCAACTTTTCAATAAATGCAACAGCACACGACTAGAATGGAAAACAAAAAAGGGAATTATTATTGGCGTGAAAGATCCTTGAACCACATTTGTGTTGTTCCAATTATCAGAAACTAACCAAATTTGTGAAATAGTAGCCACTCTCCCCTGCCTTAAGACTATGAGGAAGACCAAAGCGGATCACATATTGTATGTTTGAGTGTAGTCGGGGTGGGTTGGCCTTAAGCACCACGTAAATCAGCCCAGATAGGAAGTCGTCAGCATTAGCTGGCTCACTGTTTGAAGAAGACAGAGCTTCAAATACATGTTGGCAGCATTTGGTCATACATGCCAACTTGTCCTGAGGTGCTCGTTTCGCATCCATCTCAATAATGGCTGTAAAGACAAAGGGGTCAAATATAGCAGTGACGTTTCTTGGCCAGTCATGGTAAAAGAATGTAAAACCCAAGTGAAATTCCTTTCACAGGAGCAGACTTATGTCAAAACAGGAATAACCTGTTATTGCAGGCAAATAAGGGTCGCCTGTGATTGTAGTCTTTTCATCGGGAAATGGTACATTCAGCATCTGTGGAGTGATCCAGTTTAAGGACCTAGTAAAATAATTAAGACATTGGTCAGCAACAGATACTTACAATATGTCTGGCAAAGGATGACTAACTGACTGACACAGATACATAATATAACGACAGAAAACTTGCCGGATCCTTCTTTGGAGAGCCAGATCTTTCTGTTCATCGTCACAGCTGTCATGGCAGAAAACCCACTTGTGCAGACGGGTCATTATCAACTTTTCGATGTGTTCCATCATCTGTAAGATGTGACTCTCAGGAAAACCTATATAGGAACACACAAATATAAAGATTCTAGTACACAAAACTTTTTTTTTTAAATTAAAATAAAATAAAAGTTTTTTAAACAAATTTTATTTTTTCTGATGCAGGCAGGGGTGACACAGTAAAAGTCTAAACTCACTGCTGAAGTAATCACCAATATCCTGGTAGAAGTCTTGCACAAGTTCAGATTGCTTCTCCACTCGTAGGTCCTAAAATGACAATATATTTGTCTCATTTCATAGAATAGCTAGTGGGGCAGTGTAGCATAACAATTCAGACTTTTATGATAAAAGTGTCAAATTGTTATGACATTAACTAAAGAAAATATATACAGATAAGCAGTATATCTGGTAGGGAGAGAAGGAAAAGGGATAGCGGATGATTACGTGGTAAGCTTCTATAGTATTGAGAAAGGCGGTGCAACGGGACTGCAAGCGCTGAGAAGGAGAGCTTCGAAGTAGCTTTAAAAAGCCAGTGAAGTCACCGGGTTCCAGGCTTTGGTAGGCTTTTAAGGACTTTGCGTGGCTTTCAGAAGACTCTGAAAGGGGGGAAAAATATAGCAGTCACATACATGACATTGTTGAGAAACATGTTAACAATATATATATTAGTATTTATGGTGGGCTAACACCCTACCAAGGCCTAACCAATAACATTGATTGAGCTTTGGAATGTTGATCATGCTCATATCCATTATAAGTGATGAGGATGGATGGATTTGCATGAAAACATGTTACATCCACATCACAGATGTGTGAAAAGATAGTTCATCCATCAAGGCATAAAAGTATTTATCAAGCACTCATATCTCATTCACTCCAACAAAATGTTTGGAACACATTCTATGACAGCATTAGCTATGTTGAATGCCTATGACTAATTACAGCAAACATAATTATTTACTCACATCCTATATACTTAATGTGACCTAGCCTAAACATAATGACTACATGTTTAATTAAGACAACATTTCAGCACAGAAGGTTAAGAGAGTATACCTTGACGCTTTGAGGGTGATGGACTACCCCAGAAGAGCTTCCTCATTGTGTTCCCACGACGGCTCTTCTCTACATTCTTCTGTATAGACTTCTTCTCAATTTTGGAGAAGGTGAGCGGTCCATCAGCACCGCTTTGGCTACTGGTATTGACAACCCACAGTGGTTTTAAATATAGCAGATTAATCAAATGTAGCCTACAGTTACACACACACACACACACACAAAGTTTCACCTAGTTTCTTGAATCTGGCCTCCAGCTTTGCATGCTTGTTCTCTCCAGCACTTAGAGCAATAGCCTTGCCACGTGGGGTTTCCATAAAATCCACATGAACTCTTACAGAGGAGTTCTTCCTTAGAAACTCTGATTCCCCTTTGCTTGTCAGCAGACATGTTCAAATTCACGTTCCTTCCTTGTTACCCCACCTGCTGGACATGTTCAGCATGTCAATATATAGACAAAAACTTTAACGAACATTTTAAAAGACAACGACAGAATAATGTTAAGTAATGTACCCATATATTAGATTTGTATTATGGTTTTACTGCAGGGATTACATACTGCCGTGCCTCGGGGATATATATGGCAGGCTACTCAGAATCAGATTACTTTTTGGGTCATCTGAAAATTCTTGTGACAGCACATTTGATTATATCCCATGATTTGTTTTTTGTCTAAGCTTTTTCAGCAGTTCCTTACGAGTTCCCAATATGTAGCCTGTCCGGATAATATCAAGCCAAATGTCTTACCGATTGTTGCTGTTTACAAAACTTTATCAGCCACCTCCTTCACAGAAAACAAAAAGCAACACTGTTTCTACAGTACTATACAGAAATATATTCAAACACCACTCTTCAATAGCTAATATATTACTTAACAAAATAGACGGATTTCGATTAACGACGTGTACAAGTGATGATCAGCTGGTTTGCTTTCTTTCCCTTTTTTGTTGGTGACACAGTTGGTGACCCCGGAAAAGCTTATGGTGACGATTAGGTGACGATCTAGGAACAGGACAGAAATACCCTGGAAAAACCACGCCACCTCTGGTGGCTAGAGGTCATTAGCAGGTATCAAACACGGTTTCTAGGTAACGTTATACGACGCTTTGGAAAGAAAGCTTAAAGTTGGTGGAATATTTCAGTACGGTAAAACAAAATATCTTGAACTATAATTTTACTAGGCTTAATATTATTAACAAATGAGGGAATGTTGTTAATTAAATCACAAAGCTATTGTTTGCAAGTGTAATGTAATTATGTTTTAATTTACATGTATAGAGGTACCGTATCCTCTATTATTAGTACGGTACATTATGTTACTATTCAGTACCGTACGGTAACGTATTATCCTATTATATTGGCACAGCAGGCTTTAATTTATGCATAGTCAAGTCAATAACATCATATGATGTAGTTTATTGAACGAGGACATTGTTCAAATAATACAGTTTCATTTTCTGGTAGGCCTACCAACATAACGAATGTGTGAGTCATGTCAGACTCAGATGATGTAGTGGAGCAACACGCCGGTTTGACATGTCCAGATGAGGAAAATCAAGTTACTGTCAATGTGGAGGACAATGATATAACAGTAAGAAATAACGAAGAGGAGTTGGGTCGAGAAGAGGAGGATGAGATAAGGAGTGTAAATGAAACGAACAGTGATTCTACCGAGGAAGACAATAGTCAAGCAAAGATTGAGGATTTAGATGCTTCTCAAGTCTACACTGCAACAACAGACACGATTTGGATAAAGGAGAAAACTACGGACCCACTGGTAATTGAGTGTACTTTACACAGACGGATACAGTAAGAATTAATTCAAACAGTGAATTACACACACACACACAAAATATACTATACAAATATCTTTGTATTTGTATTGGCATTGTAATCTCCAATACTACAGACACTCAAATGGGCCTTCGGGATGAATGCAGCTCTGCCTGTGTTCAGTCTGCAGGACAATGATCAGCTGGTGGTCTTGTATGCCACCACCAATATTGGTGTCATATACAATCACACCTCGAACTCGCAGCATCTGCTTCAGGTAAAACAAAGATTTACTTTAAATATTGTAAGGTTCTGATATGGAGTGAAACAGACATGGAGTGAAATACATTAACGATTGAGGATCCTAATACATTATGGTACTACTGTACCTGTAGGTATTGTTGCATGCACATTGCCAATGGTGATGATCACAAAGTCCTTCTCCACAGGGTCATCGCAACCCCATCTCATGTTTATGTGTTAGCGATGACAGAAGATGGCTTGTGACCGCAGACACTGGGCCAGACAGTGTGGTTATCATCTGGGATCTGTACTCTGGGTAGTACTTCACTGTAATTGACACATTGTCATTTTCTGCCACTAGATGTCACACTAGCATCGCAGACCAGAACATATGCTTACTGGGACACCCAAACACACACACAGACACACACACACACACACACACACACACACACACACACACACACACACACACACACACGCAGACACACACATGCAGACACACACGTATGCAGGTGCAACCCAACCGGTTATGAAAGCAAAGAACAGAGGTGCTTATTAATATTATAATTTGCAATACACAGAGGGAGTGAGATGCTCGTAGCCATAGTTACTCCACTATATCCTTTACATAGAAAGTAGTTGTTTGCTGCTGTATTCATGTTTAAAACACTATAGAGCTGCTGACTCTTAATGTTTTTCCTGAGTATTTCTGAGTACATATTTGACCAATGTTTCAGGATTCCAGTGCATTCATTGTTTGAGATCGACACTGAGGGGGTTGTCATTGCTTTGGCATTGTCAAAGGATGTCAAATACCTGGCAACCCTTGGGAATGGAGAGGCTCAGGTAGGTGTGTGACAGTGGGGCTGTGGGAGAATTGTTTTCAGACAATACATACACCAAATCGTATTGACTTTAAGGTAACTCCCTCAAAAGCTGTTCATGTTTGGAAACACAACCTACAGAAGCGCACAAGTTCAATGAGAGAGGGGGGTGTGTATGGGAGTTTGACAGAGTCCATCCAACCCGTCGGGACGTGAACTCTGCTCCCATGGCTTAGAGAGTAAAGGCCCTAGCAAAGGAGGCTAAAGCCCGGGGGCTCTAGTGTCTGTCACTATAGCGAGGGTTACATAACTTACGGCACAATGCTATCGGCTGGCCACCGTTACATGATCACGTGACCACTTATGGGGAGGAGTAGAGAGGAGCGGGGGAGCCACTCAGGTGTGTAGAGGGGACGCGTGCTCAAAACAGCAACAGCATGTTTTTGTAATACTGACTACAGACACATATCGAGGAGCTGTCCTTTAAGTCGTGTCCTATATTATGTTATTATAATGGCTGACTCTTTACAGTGTCTATGTATTTGGGATTGGACCAGTGAAACAGAAAAGCCCCTGTGCATTACTAAACTTAGCCCTGACTATGGTGGTCAGGTAAGTCATTGTTTCATTGTTAATATTATTAGTGAGAGCACTTTATTTGTGTGTACAACCATTGGAATTAAATTCTATAATATGAGTCTTTTTTCAGAATTACATACTTTTCAACCCAAATGACACCACCGAGCTGCTTAGCAACAGTGAAAGCCACGTTTTATTTTACAAAAGGGTAAGTGTCTTCATTTGTGGCGAGCACGTGTGTGCACGCAGATTGCCATAATGGGGTAATATTGTATATTTTTCAGATCCAAACAAATCTGGAATGCACTGCTCCTAAGCTTCAAAGCAAGGTACTGTATTCAAATAAAGAATCCAATAAAGATGTCAATAAATTGCCAGAGATTCACTTCCATTATCATCAATGAGTTCATGGAACATTTGGCATCTACTAAATGTTTCATTACTATACTGTAGATGTGTGCTTATTGCCTCACCAGTGTTTGTCCTGTTCTTATCTCTGACTTCTCAAGGTTGTGGGCTCACTTAGCCAGTCTGTGTTTCACTGGAAGGACTTTCAGGCGCTAACAGCCACTTTAACAGGCAAACTTGTCGTGTGGGACATGGACAGAGTCAACTCTACGAGTCAAGTCCTCGTTAGAAAAGTCGTCATGGTTATTGCCCTTCAGAGCGAGCCCATCACTGTGCTCAGCCTAACTGACAGGTGTTAAGTCCCTTAAGTGTTGTAGTAGCATAATATAAATCATGTTTTCTTTGCCTGTTTTTGAGCTTTGTTTGTGTTTTTGTTGTTGTTTTGTGTTTGCTTTCACAGTTATATTGTGACAGGCGATGCCCTAGGCCATATCAAGTTTTATAACGGAAATATACAGCTTACCAGCTGGTACAGTGAGTTCAACCTGGAGGCGATTAAATCCATCTGCTTCTCTAAAGAGTGTGCGGACAAAGATGGCCAGGGATACAAGGAGGGCTGCGATCTGGCGGCCAAACCACTCATTGTCAGGTATATAACATCTGTCTCACTTTATTCACATTCACAATGCTCGTTTCACATAATAAAATAATCAAGATAAACTCGAATTCTTCACTAATACACCTCTGTTCTCCTGTAGGAACTTTGTTGTGTCCACAGTTAGTTCAACGTTAGTACATGTGAAAACACAAGGCGGCATCAACCAAAAGATCTTATATGAACATTTTAAGCCTTTGCACGCATTGGCCTGCCATCCCAGTAAACCATTGGTTGCCATGGGGAGTTACAGTGGCATTTTGAAAGTGTGTGACTACAACCGAAAAGTGACTGTTTCCAGTTGCGTCTTCAGGACAGACATACAGATAAACTGTCTCGCATTTGACCCACAAGGTAATTTGTGATGTGCCAGATTATTATTATAATAATTATTTACATTACATAATTATATGAACTAATTATATATTATATAATATATACCTTTTCAACAATCACTTGGGTTATTCAAGAATGTTTTCCTGTTTTTGGACAGGTTCCTACCTGGCTGTTGGTTTTGCCACTGGGTCGGTCTATGTACTGGATGCCTGTACGTTATCTAGTCACCCGGAAGAGTGTTTTGATTTCAGTCAAGACAGTGTTAGTCACATCACTTTCTCCTTGGACTCCCAATATCTTGCAACTGCGGTGAGAACATCCTTGTTGTTTTTAAGCTTGTTTCATCCAGTAGTCGACTTGCAACAGTGTCAGCAGCATATGAACTGTGATGTGGTCGTGCCACTCCCCCTGAAGGTTAACATAGTGGGGTGTATTTTTGCCCTTGCTCTGATGCTGCTGTCAGGATGCAGGGAAAGCTGTCACCGTGTTCCACTTGCACGATAACAATGGGTGCCGGCGCTGGAAACTTCTGGGCAGATACCATTCCCATTACAAGCCCATAATAGACCTTCTGTTTGGAGTTGACCTGGACAGTGCCCAGACTCGGCTGCTTTCTCTGGGCATGGATCGCAGGCTGGTGAATCCCCTCGGCAACATCTGAATTAACTTATAATTTGTAGACTCTCCTGGATAGCTTATAGGATTGCTCTTGTGTGTGTGTGTGTGTGGGGGGGGGGGGTCTGTGTGGTAAAATGATAGGTGGAGTATGATCTTGCCAATAGTAAAGAAAACCAACTGCTGATCTTAAGCTCACAGCACATTGAGCAAAGTGCCGTGCCTATGTGCATGACGTGGTATCCACCACTCACCACAGAGCGGTTTCTTCTAACGGCTTCAGACCATTACAAGATGAAGCTGTTTAACAGCACGACCATGATGTGCAGGTGTGTAATGAGGCAGGACTTTGAGGAGATCGCTATAATGATCTCATTCTCATCAGTGTACATTCAGTACTGAGCTAATGCATTCCATGTGCTTGCTTTTCTTAACGCAGGAAGACTGTCCTTGGCCCATTAAGCTCTCCAGTAAAACAAATGATTGTTCTTCCCAGGATTAAGGATGGCGACACAAGCTCATATTACATGGCATACATTACCCAGTACATGGTCAGCCTTGTTTATATCATTTTACTGGACTAATATAGTATTTTGTGTGATATATTATTGCATCGTATCATATCTAGTACATAATGCCATACAATCCTTTACAGTTATTTAATTTTACTCCAATCTACCCCCTTTTGCATATAAATGCTTTATAATATGTTTTTAAAGGTACACTCCTCAACCATGTTATGCACGAATAATCACCCTAGCGTGTTTGTAAACACAGCTTTGACAGGCTGACATCGGCAAGCGCACACGCCTATTCCACACCTGAGGGCTTCTCCTGCACATGCACTCATGCCTGGGGTGATATAACGCAGTCTAGAAGGATCCCTTTAACTAACTTATATTCTTATATAATATATATAACTTCTATTCTTAAAGGTAAAATCAGCTATAGTAAGATACATGTTGGCTAATACACTTTTTGTCAAATTCAAAATCTGCTCGCATTTCACTATCTTACCGTTCTCTGTGCGTGCTGAAAACACTATAGAGTACACAGCCCTGGCTTCGTAAATATACACATAAACATCAACAACAATGCCCTTGGCCTTGCAATGTGTTTCAATGTTTGGGGCGGAGCTTCTGATGGAGTTTGTTTTGATTTGAGGTCAACGTTAGCAAGTGTTCTTGAGAATGACTAAACCTGCCTTTAATAAAATACGTCTTCTGTAACACAAAACGCATTCTGATTCTGATTCAACATATTTGTGTTTTTTTTTTATCAAGGTGGGGCTTCAGATTCTGCCGCTTGACGGGAACCCCTATAGGAACAATGACCTGGTCTGCCACCAAACAGGCGTGTCAGCCATGGCCTGCTCCTATGACGGTCAATTTGTGTTTACAGCCGGGGGAGCTGACTGCACCGTGCTGGCCTGGGAGATTAATTTAAAGTAAGGGTTTGTGTGACACACACAATTACTGATTTAAAAGCACAACCAAACCCAAAATATATATGGAAATATCAGGCAAATTATGGTTTGCCTGATAATTCAAAAATGCCTTTGACTCAGTTTGCCAATTCTGAATGCACCTCAGGTAATAGTATTGGAAATTAACTCTGAATCATCCAAATCCTACCAATTATCTGATAACGTATGCGTCTGTCAAAAAATAAATGTAGCGATCAAACACAGACTATTACATCACATTACAAGTCAGACAGTACATGTACAAATCACTTGGGGTTCTGGGAGCGCTATAATGACGTGTACCTTTAATGGTAATGCTTTCCTGACCTACACACAATACAATCAAGGGGTGTCTCTCATTAATATTAACGTTAACATTTGGAATGTATGATGTACTCTTAGAGTACACTCGTAGCCTATCAAGGACCTATTTTCATCCCATAGAAGTTTGTCAATATTATCACCAGTATTGATGTGTCTCATCACAGTTCAGTACTATTATTTAGTTTACAGCTAAAAAAATGATTCTAGGGTGCAATTACTCTTTAAACTTAAAGGCATAATAAGCGATTTTAAGCTAATACACTTTGTGTCTAATTCACCAAATATCTCTCTTTGCGGTCCAATATCTTACCGTTCTCTGTGCGTGCTGAAAAAACAATCCAGTACAACCTACACAGCACTGGCTCCTTAAATGAGAGCACAAACAAAGAGGTGCAGACCGCACCGCACTACACCCAGACCTAGCACTAGACTTCGCAATGCGTTTCCAATATGTGGAGCGGAGCCTCTGAGGGAGCACCATGGGTTTCTTTGTTTTGCTCGAGATCAAATGTCAACACGGTTTCTCCAGAATGACTGACTATACCTTTAATAGTACATGATGCTTCCTTGACCTACACACAGTGCACTAGAGGCTAATGCAATACGGGGCGGAATGGACCTGATTCCCTTCTACACTCTTCTACAGGGCGGGAGAACAGGGGCGTTATACAGGGTGAGTAATGCATCTTGAGCCTACGTGAGTCCATGTTAAGTCTTCAGAACGCTTTGATTGCGTCCACTTCTGCCTTCAGGAAATGGAGGACTTTTTCTATTACTGTCAGCTGCATCATCAAGGCCTGGATGCCATGGAGAAGCGACAGGTCAGCGACACAATACCGCTGGTAGAGATCCCTTTCATGGTGCGCGCATTGGGCTTCTTCCCTACAGAGCAAGAGGTACAATATACATAAAAAAGGTTTTCCTATATACTGTACCTATATAGTATATCCTTTATATACATTTACTACATTATTTGTTTTTGTCACTAGCTGGAAAACATGCATAATGAGGTCAAGTTCAGCAAATATGTTGAAACGGGGAAATACGTGGCCGACATAGACTTTGAGGAGTTTATCAAGTTTTACATCAATCACCGGCCAGCCCACGCCACGGATGAACTCTCTCAGTGCTTTCAAGCCCTGGGAGAGCAGCATGAGATGGGAGAACATGTGCTGAGAAGGCAGGAGCTGCTACACCTTCTACAGACTAGAGGTGCACGATAATAAGTCAGTGGTTCCGATAGTGAGGTGAACACGTTCATCGAACCCTGCTGGGGAGGGAAACTGTAGTCTTACAGGATTTATACTGTTTGTTTTTTCTTGTTTTTGTTTTTTTTTTACCTTTATTTTAGCAGGGAAAACACTCAGACCTGTATCTCTTTTTAGGCTGTGCCCTGTGTAAACATGTTGACATGTACAGTTAAACAGAACAAGAAAAACAACAATATATCTATCTTAAAAGTTCTAAGAAGAAAATAACATACAAGCCAATAACTACACTTACATTAAAAACAATCACAAACAACATCATTATTTTACAGGTATAAAGATTGACGCATGAAATCACAACACACGTCTTGGACAACCCTGTGGCTGGGCCCACATGGATGTGACATGACATATAATGCATTTTAACTTGTAGCCGTACTGATTAAACATAATCGACAGGGGAAATCATGACTGAGGAGGAGTTGGCAGAGTGTTTCGGTACACTCCTAGTCTTCGATCATCAAGAAGAAGAAACATCTGGACATGAAGCCAGCGCATGCCAAGGTACATAACAAGAACAGATTGTGTTTTGGTTTGTTTCTCCACATGGAACATACAAAATCAGTTATTATAAAAATAGCTACTGCTGAAGCCGTTTCATTATGAGATATGGGAATGTTTACCATATTTAACAGGCCCCATCTTGGCCAGGATATTTCCATATACATAATACTTGAATTAGTATTTTGCTTCCAATGGCCAAGAGTTACACACTCTAAAGTTGTTGCTATTGTTTATCATTATGTGTGCGTGTGTGTGTGTGTTCGTGCGTACGTGCGTCCGTGCGTGCAGATTCAGAGTATTCCCCAGAGTATTCACCAGAGTATTCCCCAGAGTATGCTGACATTCCAGAGGAAATATCTGCGGAGACGTTTAAAACTTCAATTCTGGGCTTTCCATCATATACAGCAGAGAATGAAAAGTCACCCACTCCAGAATGAAAGTACACTGATGTTGTGTCAAGTGGTGCCATGGGATGCATCTGTGATTTAAAAGAAAATAAGCATGAGCTAGAAGGCATTACCAATGCTGTGTGATATAAACTGTATATAACATTTCCCATCTCAGATTAATAAAACATAATATTATTGTGTTAATGCATCAAATTCATTATTTCTAGTTTACTGTGTTAAACATGGGAAGCATCAAGATCGATTTTAATAATTTTCCTTATGTAATAAACGTTTGTTTCATATTAAATAACAATATAATATATACGCATAGTAATTTCAATATATTTATATGATTTGCTAGTACTTTAGACTTGTATTAAACTTTAAATTAATCGGTGTAGTGTAGGATATATTCTATGTATTTTGACGAGTGGGCGTGGCTATTGCTCTGACCAATCAGAAACTATCCTAAACGCAGGAACTTCCTGCTCTGCTTGGAAAATGCAGCAGCGATATTGTGATCACTTTTGTCAGCTGGTCTTTACCTATAGTATAGTGTTGACTATCAAACAGAAAAACAATTCGAAAAGGTTTATAAGTTTTAAAAATATATATATTTAAATTATATAACTGGGTGACCGAGTCGATGGGGTAAATAAGGAACCAAAGTTTGTCACGATAGTTGGTCATGTATACTTACAGCACTTTTGCAAGCGATATGAAAAGAATATTTGCATTGCCTAACGTTAGCTAGCTGGCAGGCTAGCTTGTTAGCCATTTGTCTGAGAGTGACATGGCCACTCAAGATCAACTACAGAAATACCGACGACCACCGGAGAATATTAAACAGGATGATGACTCCGATTCGGAGGAGCCCCACTTCGGATTGAAGAAGTCTGATGGACGGGAATCTCAAATAATCCACAGCGGACACTTTATGGTCTCCTCGCCCCACATCGAGCACCCCCCTAAAAAAGGATATGACTTCGATACTGTCAATAAACAAACTTGTCAGACATATCATTTTGGGAAGACAAGCACATCGCACCTCTCCATAGACGCATCTCTAACAAAACTTTTCGAGTGCATGACACTTGCCTACAGGTAAGTTGCTGATCATGTCATGCACCCAAATTGAAGGTTGTTTGTCTAGTACTTGTGGTAAATGTTACACAGATTCCCACACCGGTTTTAATAATTTGTCAGATGTTGCTGGAATGTGTTTTGTGACCCGATCTACTACTTTTAAAAATAATTAAGCGACCTTCCTCTTTGCACGCCTGAAGTAGTCACGAGTCTACATATAGTCCCAATTTAAAACGGGTGGCTCTGGTGTAACATATGGGGTGTAAATGTAACCCTAACCATATAGTTCGGTGGGTGTAACATACCCATATGTCACTGTGAGACAAGACATGACATTAATGCCCGCGTAGTTTATTTGAGGTGCATTTTATCTCAGTGTAGCCTCATCGCATTTTCATCATATTTAAAACCGCAATTGATGTATTTTAAATAGAAAAATATATGAATTAATTCCAAAAAGAACCTGGATCAATCTGTAACCATGGTGGAAATTCAAGCAGTGTATAACATGAAATATGCAAATAATAGGCATACTACTACAGCAGACACATCACTAGGTAAAATACACATGACACACTATCAACTGGCTAAATATACAGAAATGACCTGTGATATAAAATAGCATTTGTTGAACTGAAGTATAATACTTGTCAAATACTGATTGCATGGTTACTGTAGTGTAACACTACAATAAAGCATATTAAGTATTACAATAATAATTGCAACAGTATATTATCATATATAAGTGCATATTACAGCTATAATGTACAGTACACTGTAATAACAGTAATCAGAAGTATATGTAGGATGGCTGTAAATTGCCAATACTCTTTATCCGTGAATAAAATAGTATTCACACACATGTGGAGCTCTGAGTGTGAGTCTGCATAGTATATAGTGTCTTTGTGAGTGATTGTAGGCAGTGTATGGCCTGTGTGTGTGTGTTAGGATGTCTTAGTGTTGTTTATTGAATATTGGAGATGTTATGGAGGTAATGCCCTCTGCCTTTTTATTTTAGCGGTAAACTGGTTTCTCCCAAATGGAAGAACTTCAAAGGTCTGAAACTGCTGTGGAGAGATAAGATCCGCCTCAACAACGCCATCTGGAGAGCCTGGTACATGCAATGTAAGAGCTGAAGCCAAGCCGGGTAGTCTCTGAGTGTGGGCTCGCCACATTATTGTTATCTTGGTGATCCCACCACTTCATGTTCAGATGTGATATGTCTCTATTACCTCAGCTGAGTGTCATTTGTTTTGAAAATATCTAAATTATATTGCCAGATGTGGAAAAAAGGGACAATCCCGTGTGTCACTTTGTTACCCCGCTGGATGGGTCCGTGGACTCAGAAGTGCATCGGCCGGCGGAGGTAAGGGTCTGATAAAATGGCTGAAACTTGGCGAAAACAACCCATCTGATTCTTGCTGATTCACCGCATTCCTCGCTTGTCGTCTTTTCACAGGCTGTGGCGACCGAGGGGAAGTACTGGAAAAGGAGAATTGAAATTGTCATTAGAGAGTATCACAAATGGAGAACATACTTCAAAAAAAGGGTATTTTACATTAAGTTATTTTTATATGCATATGCATAAATTAACACCCTCTTGGTTGAATTCTTGAAATATGCACCTGTGTAACTCTCAATAACACTTCAGTTACAGAAGCACAAGGATGATGATCTCTCAAGCCTGCTCAAGGTAGGCGACAGTCTGTTATGTTATGACATACAATACATTTGAAATATTATGGTGTTTATGGTACATGGTGGTATTCCAACATTCAAATTAGGCAAATTTAAGATTGAACTAATCAATGTTAATTACTCTATTCTCACACTCTCCTGTAGCTAATTTTAACAAAAAGGGTCACCAATACCAACAAACACGTTTTTATGTCTCGTTTTATGTTGGGGCTAAGAACGTTCTAAAATGCCTCTAGCCCCCGGCTAACTGCAGTGTGAAATGCCCTATATATATTTAACACTACCTTTTCAACAGCTCTTAACTTGTTTGAGTAATGTGTGTGGATGGATATTCTAACTGTATGTCTTGCTGTAAGTAACAAAATAGGCACATATATTCTAGTGCCATTATAAAATGTTTGTTAACTAACCCCAGGTTAACACTGCATGTCGTTGACTCTAGTGTTTCTTGCACCTTGACCACTTTTAAAGGGG
The DNA here is from genome assembly GCA_026546735.1 of Forbesichthys agassizii. Taxonomy (NCBI): domain Eukaryota; kingdom Metazoa; phylum Chordata; class Actinopteri; order Percopsiformes; family Amblyopsidae; genus Forbesichthys; species Forbesichthys agassizii. Next base: position 30,065 of record JAODLL010005150.1, read on the forward strand.
CCGGAAGAGCAGTTTTCCTTGTTTGGGGAAGTTTCTCCAGACATGCTGCGTGTGTCCTTTTACCAGGACGAGGAGCTGGCCGCACGGCGCGTGGCTCGCTGTCCCTACGACTCCCCCGTCCCCATGGAGATGGATACACTGTTTGACATGGACGTGCTGATGTCCGAGTTCTCTGACACGCTGTTCTCCACCTTGGCGTCCCACCAGCCTATTCCCTGGCCCAACCCCAGAGAGATTGGTGAGAGCGTTGGCATCATATTGTGTGTTGGTCTGTAATATGTTGTCATTTTATCACACTTTTCTTCTTTTGCCAAAAGCTTATCAGTTGCAATTTATTAACAAGGCAAATGTAGCAAAACATTGCTGTCAGCAATCACACAAAGCTTATAACATGGTGACGCTATTCAGATGTTGTTGATACGCATCCAAGTCAATGTCCAGACCTTTTCAGAGGAGAATTCCTTATGACTTCGACAGTACCACACCATTTCATTGGAAGGTTGGGAATGTGTCTGGGAGGGTCAAATGGATGCTAGATGTTTTTGGACAGTCAGTGGTGGTACACGAGCTGGCTAATCTTAGGTTGAAGATAAATGGTTATTTGACGGGGGTCTAGTTGAGAGGTAGACCCGAGTACAGATTCTGGCACGCAATGAACGAGTACAAAAATAGCTTAAATTGCATCTTGGACAGAATATACAGTACATCACAATACTGGGGAAAATACTACTGTTTTTATGTAATTACTGTTTGGTTAAATCCTGTGTGATAATACACAAAGAACATATCAGCTTGTTTCTAACCAGATGTCTTCAACCAGTGTTTTCCACCTGTACCTTTCACAGCGCACGCGGGAAATGCAGACATGATTCAACCTGGCCTCATGCCCTTACAGCCAAACTTGGACTTCATGGGGTCCTTTGAGCCTCTACAAGGTAGCAAGCAGTCACAACTACCCATAGCTAGAGTGGTATTACACAAACACACGCACGTACACACACACTAATAGCGCACTCTTTTACAGGAATTGATTGAGCCCGAGCCCCGCCCCCTTTTCGCCCTGTCCTGCGATAAAAGTTGAGCAAGTTTAGAATCTGACAGAAACTCCGTCAACTGACTGTTTTTGTGTTATAGCCTACCCAGAGCCATGAAAAGAGAGAGTCGCGCCAACCGAAGTTTGCCAGGAGATGCAAAACAGTTCCAGGAGGTGCTTGGTGGGCAATTTTAATCGATAAATACAGAACTTTTTGGTAATTACTAGTCGATAAATGCCTCAATTTAGATTTACAATATCATTTGAGTGACTTTGAGTATTTGCGGCTATCTTCCGGCTCCACGATCCGCCATTGCTGTGAAAACAATAATCCATTGGAGTGAACGGAGTTGATGCAACTCTCTCTTTACACGGCTATGCTGTTTTGTCCATCCTAGTTACAGTAAGTAACTAAGGGGGGCGGTGTTTGAAGCCCTGCCCCTTTCACCTGTCCAACCTAGTTACTGTAACTAGGTTGGACAAAACAGAATATTAGGCAGGAAAACGGTTGAAGGAGATTCTGTCAGATAAACTATTATTGTTATTGGAGAACATGGGGCAGGGCTTGGGATCGGTCAGTTGAGCACAGTGTTATGTTCTAGTAACTCCCACTACTACTTCTACGTAGTGTTTCACTAACCCACGGTTAACATAGAGGTTCTTCTTCCAGACTTATTTCACAGCCTCCGTCAGCCAGCCTTACCCTTTGTCTCCCCCACTGCATCACCCGTCACCCCTCTGCCCAGCAGCAACTCTCAATCCCAGGTAACGTGCGTCCCTGTCATGACACTGTCTAAAAAAGGCGTCCGGAAAATGTCTATTACATTAATCTACTATCATGACACGTATAGTTAGAAATTAGCTAATTTGTACAGGGAACATAGTGTCTTTTGTGGGTGTACAGTATACCTTTGCTTGGTTTTAGTATTTAAACTCTCCCCTCTATTTGTGGGAGGGTATTTACATGGTATGTGGTATGAATATATGCTTACAACCTCAGCGGAAATGGTGATTCCCCTTTAGTTGTCAAAACATTTGTTTAAAAATATATATATGCTGTGTAGTATGGATTCAAATGGAAGAAAACAACCCCTTCAAAACTTGGTAGACCTGCTTTTATCCTTTGTATACAGCTCAGAAAGTCGGAAACCTGTGTGTCTGCACCATAGCACACATACTGAAAACAAAAGCTTTGCGTTTGAGAGCCAAGTATGTCTTTGTTGTTTTCCCCCAATTAAAGGCAGGGTCAGTCATTCTTGCTAACTTGGAGCTCAATTCAAAACGGTATCGCTCCGCGCACCTCCGCGGGGTCTCCTCGCACGTCGAAATGCATTGTGAAGCAAAGTGTAGTGCTACCCCCTTTTGTTTCTGATGTTTATGTTCCTATTTACGGAGCCAGGGCTGTGTAGAAGTATCACATTATTTTTTCACAGAGCTAGCGAAAAGCTAGCAAAATGCAAGGAGGTATTTGTTGAATATAAATAAAAAGTGCATGAGCTTACATTTAGCTTGCAATAGCTGACTTTTATCTTTAAGACCCAATCTAATCAATTATATTTTCTTTGCCATAACTCTTAATTCACTAAAGTAGTAGTAGTAGTTGTGATTTGCTTGGAAATGGAAATGAAAGGAGAATCTACTTAGAGATGTATAGTGTTAAGTAGTTTATCTCACTCGCTGTTTTAAATATAGTTTTAGGAGGTAAATAGCTGAAGGCATATAAAAACTGTGTTGACAACCAGGAACCTTACTTGTGAAGCCTTTAATAGTTTAAGCCTGTCAAAAAAGGCAGCAGCTGTAGCCAATTAATTTGTTGATTTAACATTGTCTTCGTCCCCCAATGTCCGCCAGGCCCAGTTACTGTCTTCCATGCACCTCTCTGGCGACCACACGTCTCCACCCGGGCCCCTGGCCGTCCCCTCCCTCATGGCCGGTCCACCCGGTGAGACGGTGGAGGGCGACCCGGCCTACGCCCAGAGCTACCTGGCCCTCTACCCAGCCCAGGTGTCCCCAGGCGCCCAGGGCCTCGACGGCACAGCGGTACTGGACTGTAGCGGGGGTGGCGTTCCCTCTGCCGCCGCTCCCACCTCCGCGTCCGCCGCGGCGGGGCTCGACTACTGCTCCCTGCCCCCACCGACGACCCGCCTGCCCCTGCCGCCGTCGCCCCCGAACCCTCCGCAGCTCCAGTCGTTTGCATTGCCCCGACCCGTGCAGCCCTCCGGGGGCGGCAAGAGCCGCCACGTGCAGAGGATAGTTCCTGCCCCTCCCCTCGCCCCCTCTCAGCTCATCTTCACAGGTCAGTGACTTCACGGGTTTCCCACTGGGGTCGGCGGAGAGAATGTCATTTAACAGAGGTTCCAGTGGACGGCAGTTCTGCATTTTATTTTTTGAACGCGTGGTGAAGGGGGGGGGGGGGGGAGGGGAGCGGGGGTGTTTAACCCTTGCTGCAGACAAGAACAACCC
>JAODLL010005151.1:0-10710 GCA_026546735.1 Forbesichthys agassizii
TGTAATTGCTGCAAATGGAGGATTCTTTGACGAAAGCAAAGTTTGAAGGACAAAATTATTATTTCAAATAAAAATCCCTATTTCTAGCCTCGTCAATGTCTTGACTATATTATCTATTCATTTTGCAACTCATTTAATGAAAAAAAGTGAGTTTTCATGGAAAACATTAAATTGTCTGGGTGACCCCAAACTTTTGAACGGTAGTGTATGGCGGTACATTCTATATCCATTCACGCAACACTAACCTTCCTCTCGTAAATGGCAATCCAGTCTGTTGTTGAGAACCACTTGTGGTTTTTGATGTCATTGACACCGTTCTTCAGATTACCAAATCTCTTCGTGAGATCTACCTGGAGCAGGTTTCGCAGAAGATCTTTAAGGTCAGAACTAAAGTGGGATGGGAACCTTACCTATGGGAAAAATAAAGAAATATGTTTAACATTAATGATATAATTAAAAGAAAAACATGTTAATGCTGCATAATTACCACATCTAATAATTTATCAAGCAAGTATTGGAAAAACTTAAAGCCATGTGAAGTTTATCCTTATTCCTAATTTAGAACAAAGAAAAAGGAAAAGTCAGCGTGTGCCTGTGGGATATTTGTTCACCTTTCCAGAGACAATTTTCTCATAAATCTGGATAGGCTGGTCAGCAAAGAATGGAGGGTATCCAGCAGCCATTTCATAGATCAGAACTCCAAGTGCCCACCAGTCCACAGCTTTGTTATAGCCCTATAATGTCAGGAACATTAAAAAAAGACAACCAAGGTTCTTCCAGTTAGTCTGTCCACTCCCATTTTGGTTATTACTAAAAGGCCCACCAAATATGACACAGTATGTGAATTCTGTTGTGATTTGAGAAACACACCTTGCTGAGGATAATCTCTGGAGCCAAATACTCCGGAGTACCACACAATGTCCAGGTCCTGCCTTTTACCCTCTTAGCAAAACCAAAGTCTGTGACCTGAGCGAGGGCAACACCGACCATGCAATTTAAGAAAGTGCTATTTATTCATGTGTTACTCAACATATGCTCGATGCTTTACCTGGATGTACCCATGCTGGTCTATGAGCAAGTTCTCTGGCTTTAAGTCTCTGTAGATGAGATCTAGAGAGTGGAGGTACTCAAAAGTGAGTACAATTTGAGCTGCATAAAAGCGTGCATGGTGTTCACTGAAGGAGTGAAAAGGAAAAGAGATGTAGAAAGAAACAGGCCAAACATTAGACCAAGCAAGACAAGTTAGACAAAATTCCAACCCTGTAAATTAAATTCATGTTACATAGGTTTAGATAACACGGTATTATTGTGCAGATTCGGCAGTTCCATTAGTGCCTACAATTCAAGATAACAGCAACAGTATTAATCCTGATGTAACTTAATTACACTAAATACTAGCTTCCTTTATACAGTGGATTTCACTGACTTACTGTGAGATTGTTTCATTTGACTCAGTAGAGGGCAGTATTAGACTGCAATTGATGAAAAGGAAGTGACTGGAGATCATGTGGCTTATTTTAACCATCTCAGCACATGTTCTAAAGTGCATGGCACAAGTGAATTTAGGGGGTGTTCAAATCCACTTTTGCTAGTTTATCTGCAGTAGAAAGGCTTGCAGCACCAGGCACATGGCTCAAAAGAATTACACTTTATTCATCATGGGTGTGATTTGGGCAGATGGGCTATGCAGTGTAAACTGCACGTTGCTGTGTGTAACAAGCTAAGTGCATGCCCATTGTGCACCGCCTATGGTGCATAATATGATAGCTTCAACATCATGCGCGCCCCCATATAATAAAAGCACAATACTGCGCAAGTGTGCAAAAAAAAAACAACAAAAAAAAACCCTGCGTCGATCTGAAACAAGATTAGCCGTACTTGTGCTGTTGCAGCTTGGCTTGTGGTCATACAATTTACAGTATGCGATGCATGGCTTGTTATCAGAGAGGTAACTGTAATTCTTTTTATTACTTTATTATGACAATAATAAATGCTAAGGCAATGATCCACAAATTAGCTAACGAGCTGGCAGAAATGTGATTGGCAAAACATTTATTGTCCTGAAGTAACTATGTTTTTTGGCAGTCAAATAATGAATCACACTGTTAAATAATAAAAAATAAATTAGCCTTATAAAATATATTTGTAGAACTGCATGGGATACATCACAGACGTGATGCTTTTCACTAAATTACATAAATACGCAATGTTTTCTAACATCTTCTGGTGAAGGATATACTGCCAATCCTGTTATCATGAGCTAAAGAACAGCAAACTAAGTACAGTATTAAAAAGCGTTCTGAGCACCGCACACTGTACCTGAATCTCCCTATACGTCTGAGGTGTGAGAACATTTCTCCTCCGGGAACATACTCCATTATCATGTAGAGATTAGAGTTGTCCTGTTGAACACGGCAAATAATTGTAATGCGATATTCATTGAAATATGAAACATTTATGTTAACCGTCAGATAAACCATTTTAATAATCTATAACTACTACCTTGAGATCCTTTTACAAACTACAAAAACACACACACACACACCAGAGTATGTGAGAGGTGCGATCCGAATTTGATTGAAGCGAGGAGTGAGGAGCGTAATTTGAGCAGGTGAGAAGGCTACCACTCAATCTATCGCTCAATCGCTCATGTACCGCTCCGATCTAGGCGAGTAGCCGGTCACATCGTAGCTGTTTGCTTACGTGTGATGTATGGTAGTTTTAATACGTGTACTTATACCCCTTACCTGTGGTTGGCGCTGTCTACCTAGGGAAGGTTGAACAGTTAACCTGTAGTGCAATGACGCAGTAAAGAACAACAGATTGTGCTTTTAAGTATTGGCGTTCTTACTATAATAACGCATGACAATACACAAAGACAATACAAACAGAAGGCTATTTGAAATGATACTGTAGGCCTATTCTCATCCATTCCTGCTGTTCATAAACTAGCCTAGATTGTTACATTTTTTATAAAAATCGAACAGCCTACTCGACATGATAGGTCTACATCATCACAAAATTGTAGGGGTTTATTTGAATTTGGACTTAGCAAAAATGAACAGAGCGAATTTGAGCGGCAATCATTATTAGTAAGAGCGGTTTTGGTGTGAAACAGTTGAGGAGGAGGAGCGGAGACTTCGCTCCAAGAGCGATAAGCGGGCTTTTCAACAGCTCTGCTCACATACTCTGACACACACACACGCGCATATACATAATCTAACACTGGACACACACCAACATCAAGTAACAATGAGTCTGTACCTTGAAGGAATACTCCAGTCTGACAAGGAACGGGAAGGATACAGCCTGCAGTATTTTCTTCTCATTTAATGTGTGCTCTATTTGTTTGAGTTTCACCACCTTGCCACAAACAACACATGGGTTTAAAATGTTATTGTGAAATAACAATAATTCAGCTATGAGGCATTGTGGTCTAAATTAATATATTTCATTTCAACATGGCAATGGAGAAGACACAGCATGCGATGTAGAAATGTTTCTGGTTTGGAAAACATTTATACACAAGAGGGGGTGGCTAGAGAGCCGTTTGAAGTAGTGGTCCAGAGCAGGTAATCTCTAATGAAAACAAAGGATCTGGTAATCAATCAGGAGGATAGTAGCCACCATTAAGTAGACATGCCAGAGGGGGTTACAACTTAACACGAAGGTGAGGACACATAGTAATTCGTGGGAGTTCTCACATGAGGGGAGAGCATAGGTCATTCGGTTACATGCATATCTAATATACAGTAAGTTGTCATAATGCTATATAAGATGTAAAAGGCAGGAAACCAATATTATTTTCCCACAGTTACAGTATGTTATGCATGACTTGACTTCTTCAATGTTGTTGTAAGCTAAATTGTATATATACACTTTGAGTAACTTTTGAAAATCGTGTTTGAAACCACCGATAAACTGATAAACAGCCGAGAGAAAAATGTAACAAAACAAATATGCTATGTAGCACACCACAATATGTCCAAGGCATAGTAAACTCTTCATAATACTTTCACTTCAGTGTACAGTATGAATAGATAGACCGCCTCGTGCATTTTGTGACATGTCACGTACAAGAAAGGAAACATTCCATTTCCTTTACACAGATGAACATTTAGAAATAAAAATAAATAAATAAAAAACTACTGCTAACTGCTTGATCACCTACTTTCTGTTTGTCCAAGATCTTCATGGCATAGAACTGGTCTGTTCCTTTATGCTTGACGAGCATAACCCGCCCAAATGAGCCAGTGCCCAATGTTTTGAGCCTGTCAAAATCATCCAGGCATGTTGTGCTCTAAAAGAAAGGATATTGGTTGATATATATGGATAAACTTTGTTACTTACTACTGATTTCATGCATTTACCTGGAATAAAAAGTCATCTTACATTCATGAATAACTAGGGGGTGTAATGGTTCTGAAACAACTGCGATTCACACGGTCCGCACACAGACACACACCCAACCTGCTACAGATGCAGCCTGTTGAGCTCTCAGATACTGTAACTCAGCAAAAAATTTAGGAGTGATGTGCACGTTCTTTTGGTTTGCACTTTAAAGATGTAACTAAAATTCAATTATTTCATCTTTGCAACATTAAAAAACTGATAAATGATTTTATTATGTTTGCTTGATGCAGACTCTAATTCATGCGTTTGTATCTTCACGGTTGGATTACTGCAAAGGTTTACTCTCTGGCCTTCCGAAACAGTTTATTAAACGTCATCAGATGGTACAAATTGCTGCTGCCAGAATCTTGACTAGGACTAGAAAATGTTATCACATTACTCAAAACCTTGCTGAACTTCATTGGCTGCCAGTTTATCTGAGATGTGATTTTAAGATTCTATTGTTTAACCTATAAAGCATTGCATGTACTGGCACCTTCCTATTTATCAGACCTAGTGATACCATATGTTCCATCCCGAGACTTATGCTTTCAAAACGCAGGCTTGCTATCCATTCCAAAAGTTAAACAGAAATCAGCAAGATTTAGAGCATTCTCACATAATGCCCCACTTTTGTGGAAATCCCTACCAGCTAGTGTTAGGGGTGCTAGTACTGTTTCGACCTTCAAAATCAAACAAAAAACCTATTTGTACAGTAAGGCATTTAGTTCAACAGTAAATGTTCCCCTCTGCTTTGGGGCCTAAATGGCTATACATTAGGCTCCTTTGTGTCGTCTTTGAGTGTTTCTGGCCCGTTTCTCTTTCTCCGAGTGTGGTGGATGGGAGATGCCGTCACAATCCTGGAGGCTGTGTGGATTGTGCGGCTCCATCCCGGTGATGTCATCGGGGGAAGTTGCTGTTGTCAAGGACAGCGTGTTGATGGCGATGTTCCCTAAGCTGGGAAAGAGAACTGTGTGCAGAGCCAATGGTTGTGTGTTGGTCGGCTCCTGCTCGGTGGAGCAATGTCACAAGGAGATGCTGACATGGTCCCGGACTATGTATGGATGGCGGTGGCTATTGCTGCAGAAGCTAAGTCTCCAATTCAGACAAGCGCTATGGTTGTTGAACGGTTCTGGTAGTGTCTAGTGCTATTGGACATTTCCTTGGACTTCCTCAAGTTGCGTCTGTCAGTGTCACTTCCTCTGACCTGGGACTCCTGTGGCATCTGTTAATGCTACAATTGACAGACCCCTCTTAATTAACTGACTGACAAAACGCTTTAAATCTTTCCGATGTGTTAGTTCTTAAGTACGGCGCAATGTGTAAATCATTATACATAGTATTAATGCTAAATTTTGTTTGCCTACCATCACCTATTACATCTTAACTGTCCTGGAGGAGTGGATTCCTCCCTCTGTGGTCCCATCCCAAGGTTTCTTACCTCCCCCCCTTCCCTCCATGTGGTTTTAATGAAAGTTTTTCCTTGCCCGGGGGGAGGAGCAGGTTAAGGGGGTGTTGTTTGTTTCCATGTGAAATGTAGGCTGTAAAGCCCTTTGAGACTGCAATGTGATTATGGGCTATACAAATAAAATTGACTTGACTGACGCTGGGCCCCAATGCGGTTGCATTGTTTGCATTATGGTATTTATGCCCTTGTCCAAAATGTTTGTCAAGCAGGATTGCAGCTACTGGTTGATTATTATGTAGTTATTTTGAATTCACTGGGATCCAATTAATCTACAGTATACAGTATAATAGCATGTAAACAAGGTCACATTGTACAAAACAAAGTCTTACCCCAAACAGGCATCTTAAAGTGTCTTATTGACAATTTAAAAATACCATTATCTTTTGATTAACCGTATGATTCATTTTTTCCCCAAATTAGTTTAAGATCCTGAATTAAATTTTAAATTAAATACATTTTAAAACAGCATTATTTCTTTACCTGTGGTGGACACTCCCATTTCCGAAGAAAATCTTCTTTGGCTTTGGCCAAGAACTCTTTCACTACAAAAAACAGAAGTGTAAAACAATTTAAACATTGGTGCTTCAACAAGGGTAGTTGTAAGTTTGCTTGCTTCCTAGGCAACATTTTGAAAAGGAAAATATCAGTACACAAACCAAACGAAACAAATCCATAAGGTCAGGCCAATATCAAGAACAGGGAAGGCAGTATAAAAACAATCTTTAAAAATACCAAATAATCCCAAATCACACCTAAGCAGGCTTTTTTTTTAACAAAGAGTTGCAAAGAGCACTCACTGACTTAATGGAAAAAAACAATATAAAGAGAGGCTTTTTTTCTGCATCGCTTTCAGAAAAAGGAACAGCAATTAACAATAGGCAGAGGGAAAAAAATAAAATTAAAATAAATACAGACCATAACTTGGTCTACATTGCAAGCAATATATTTTAGACAGTGAAAAGTGGAAATCACAGCAGACATGAGCAGTCCTTAGTCAGAGAAATAGCAGGTGGCTGGACTCAATAACTGCAATGGTGCCATTGTGTTGGCATGCCTACTGAGGCAAATTAGCACTGGTGCGTGTGTGGAGGCCTGTGTTTTATCACCTAAATAGCATAAACTGAGCTATGTTATATCCTTATAAAGTATTTAATGTTAATATAAAGAAAGGCCTATGCCATTTAATTAATCTCATATTTTTTCCGTGACTCTGGATTGCTTATGGAAAAATTAGCATACCAAAAGTCTCTACAGTTCACCAAGGGTTTGCAGGAACATTCACCCACATGGATGGAAATGATGGAGAGGGGAAAGATAAGGAAGAAAGGTTTATGAAGTGCTAAAACAAGAACATAAGAAATTCAGGTGGATTAAATGCAACACATAGGTTAATTTACAACATAACATTGAAGACAACATAAAACACTAACCTAAATATTTGCATATAACAGTAGTGTGTGGAATTCCTTCTAAAATACTAGACTATTAGTAGACATTACTAGTATGTAAAAATAATGCAGAAGTATAAATAAACTGCATGTAGCCTAAATGGCTGACTGTCCCTATCCCAGAGGAAATTGCTGTTCTTAGCTCCAGAGAATAATCAGCTTCCTTCTCATAGCCAGAGAAACAACAGATGTATTAACAAACAAAAAATATAACATTACATGTTGAATGGCATGAGGGAAAAAAAGATGATTTTATTCAATCCTCGGGCCCAATGCTTGCAACTATTATATATGATTTACAAGACACTAAACAGAGTGATTACTAGTAATGACAATAGTGCACAGAAAATGACAGGACATACAAGCACGAAGCAGATGAGCAGATGTGCATTTGATGTATTGTATGCAATAAGGTAAACTGTTAATAATAAGCATGAGTGAGTATAGTATTTCAACTTTAAACATACATTATCTGAAGCAACAAAATATGCAACTGTTCTTTTATGCCTATTATAAGGTAACATTGTCTCACATCCATTAAAGCAAATGTGAATATCAGGAAGAAGACTGAATCATCAAGAGCTCTAAATATAGGCTGCTCGTTGTGCGTTTTAGACCTGAGTTATATGGCAAAACTAAAAGGAAAATTTCTATTTAAAACTTAAATTTAAATCAACTTAATAAACTTTTGGTTACGTTGGCTTTTTGTAAATCGTTACACAAGGTCTCAAATAATTTGTTTGTATGAGAGCTTGTTCTAGCCTAACAGTAAAATTGCAGAAAATACTTCCTGACAAGTGACAGATGATGGTTTATATAATCTAAGAGCAACACCACTTACTCGACGTATCCCAAATGATGGTGAACACAGCAATTTGAGGGCCCTCGCTCTCTTGTCCTTTCTGCTCTTGGCTTGATTTTCGATTTCTGTGGAACAGTCGGTTGGCCAAGTTGTCCAGTTTTAAAAAGGAGTGATCCTTTCCCTGTGCCATTTTGACAAGAAGCTATCCCTTGGTGTTTTAACTGAAACGCTTGAAGCCAAAATAACAGTTCTCAACTGCAGACCACAGGGTGAGAGACACTTCCTGTATGTAGTGAAGCTGTCGTGTTGCTTGGCTAACCGCTAACAATGGGGTTTCCTGTTTAAATATTCTGCTTCATTTTGAGTAGCCATTTGCTGTGTCTACACTCTGTCAGCCCAATGCATGGTGTGTTAACCATGCAAAGGTGTGCTATGTATGCAAACATAAAGAAAAGCCACAAACCAGTTCTGCCTCTTGGCTAGAACGTATTAACAGTTCACAACAAGCATGCACATACACTGATATCAGAATGGCAAAACCTAAGCTGCCACAGCATAGAGAAACATAATTAATAAAATGACAACGCTCTCTGGTGGTTTGGACAAACAATGCATTTAATCAGAATTAACCTCAAGTTTACTCTGTGTGTTAGAGGGTTACCTTTAAGGAATGGAAAATAAATGAAGTCATCTTATGTAAACATTAACAGAACTGAGCTAAAAATAGGCTATCATCTTATTTAAAGTGGTTCCATATTAATTTCTGCCACTAAATGTCATACTAGAGCACTATAATCTATCGGTGGCTATAAAAATATAAACAGAGCAAAGAAGCTGGGATAACAACACACACACACACACACACACACACACAGAGGGTGTGTGATGTCTTTCTCTGTTCCAGGTGCAATTACGCCACCATATCTTTACATAGAAAATATATGTTTTCTGCTATAGTAATACTAAAGAGATGCACAGATAGATCGGTAGATAGATAGATTTTCCCTCAAAATACACGATCGGTGGTAGTCTGATCTTTGTTTCTAATGGCCGATATGGTAAACCAATCTTTGTTGTTAAATAAATGGCTGTCGCGGGTGGGTTGGAAAGACATTGCTTTAAATTAATGCAAAGAGGAGACTGTTTAATCTATCCAAAATCTGTCAAATCTGAGGTATTTGAGAATGCTTCAAGTTTTTGACCGTCTTCAGCCTATCCATGATGGCGGCACTTGGTCATTGGCAAACTTAAGCGAATATATCAAAATCACTTTATTATACATGTCTAAATAAATAAATAGTAAATTGTAGTAAAAAATAAACTGTTTATAATAACTAGATCCTGGAATATACATGTAATTCAGCGCATTCTCTCAAATTTGTTGATCCATGAATAAGTCAGCTCAGACAAAGAGTCAGGTGACAAACACAACTTTGGCATTAGAGGAGAGAATGTGAGAGATTATAAATAATAGTTTGTAGAGCTAAACATGTTCATATTTCAATATGTAGAATATATAGAGTCCCCTCTACTTTTCTCAATATTGGTAACAATTTTGGGCACTTACACCTATGTTGTATAGATTATATGTTTAAAATAAGTTTGTAAAATAATGTATCAAAGAAATGTTATTCTGCAAAAAACACATTTTTGAGCACAATCTATTAGCCACGATTGTACCGTTTAGTCCTGCAGGTAAAGTAAAAAATAAACTCAGTGAGTAAAACGGAAGCAAAAATTATCTTACATTTATGAATAATAGATCTAAAAAGTATAAAATGGGTATCGGCCAAGATTGCAGACTTAAAATCGGCAATCGGTATAGGCTTAAAAAAATTCAGACAGGTGCATCAGTAGAGTACTCAACGCAAGCTGAACAAGGCGCCGAAGCGATATTTAAACGAAAGGTGGCATACAAAATTATCAGTAGAAACGGAGGAAGTCATGCAAACTGCTGTTTATATTGTTATGAGAATATATAGCCTAATGCCGTTGCAGTTTAACATTTTGCAATGTTAAGTAACAGTGTTTGGCGTTGCTTTCAAGGAGAACGTAGGGATGTTCCTAACGACTAATTTCCTAGTCGATTAAACTAGTTTTCTAGTCTGAAAGTAAGAAAACACACAGAAAACAGTCGAAATGTATCAGTCTATAAGGCTAAATATGTGCATGTCGGTCTCTACCTACGGTACCTGCACTCTCATCAGCTGCTATGTCTCTCCTAATTTTCCTTATAGCCCATCTAAACTTATTAAATTATATTATCATCTTTATAAAATGACAAAAGTAGAGTGCCAACTGTGAACTACCGCTTAGTTATTCATGTGCAGCGGCCCAAGTGTGTTACGTAAATCTCACTTTATATTGATTTTGCAAGACTAAATTGTTCCTAGGGGTGTTCGATATGACCAAAATGTCATATCCCGATATAGATTTTATATCCCGACAATAGCAATACATATCACGATATAGCAAGTTCTATAAATAAATCCAATGCCCTTCCTTATTCAAAATCCCTTTTATCTTGTACAAATCTCCCACTTTACCAGCACCAAAGCAGCCCCAGACCATCACATTACCTCCACCATGCTTGACAGATG
>JAODLL010005153.1:0-10709 GCA_026546735.1 Forbesichthys agassizii
TGGTACAAATTTGAGCATTTATGGAGAAGTTACAAGAATTTTGTTCTGTTGCCAGTAGGTGGCGCTCTGACAATAAGCTAATTGTGACATGTACATGTGTTCAGGGCGGGACTGTTATGAATCTATTAAAGTTTTGTACAGATTTGAGCATTTATGGAGAAGTTACAACAATTGTTTTTTGTTGCCAGTAGGTGGCGCTATGACTTTGAGTGAATGTTGACATATCAAAAAAGAATAATAATCAATAGGGTCCTCGCACACTGTGTGTGCTCGGGCCCTAATAATCACTAGGGTTTCAATAGGGTCCTCCCACACTGTGTGTGCTCGGGCCCTAATAATCACTAGGGTTTCAATAGGGTCCTCCCACACTGTGTGTGCTCGGGCCCTAATTATGTTTCCAATGCCGTGCCGGAATATTTTCATCTTCGGGAAGAGCAAAAAGCAAAATGCCACATCTGATAGAGGTGCGGCCAGGGCAAGGAATAGAGGGCCCTGTTTTGGGTCCTCCATAGATGACAGGCCCCAGGCGGGACAAACCAAGATCACAACCCCTGCAATGGCATATTGGCAGGCACTCAAATCTTTTGGCCTTTCACAGCTTACGTCTTTGGTGCGACGGGCCACACTGAGGGAGAGTGACTTTGCACCCAAGTATGAAAAAGTCCACAATTTTAAGGTGGGTTACTCACACATTCAAACAGTTAATACGGTCTCTACTCATCACACACACAAGATTACAGTATCTACACTGTTCAAAGATCCTGTGAAATATATATACTATGTACAAGACATGTTAAAATACAGCAAAACAATGTACATTTTTATACAACACTCAAATAAAAATACACTTATTTACTGTATATACCTTCTGTATGTACAGACTAATTTTAGTAAAATAATAGTTTACTATTTAGAAATGTTTGAAAGGACAGTTTAATGCCCTACACAAAATGTATAAAATCTTAAATAAAAACTTAACTTGAAATTAATTATTACTTTCTTTTGTAATTTAATAAAATGATCCAATTGTATTACATTTTCCTGTTAAATCTAAGATTTCTCCATGTAGATTTCAGAATTGTTTTATTTTAAAATGTATGTATGTTTTAAAGTAGTCATTAAAGTAATATTGCATAGAAATATATTTAGCTATATAGTTATACTGTATATTTTAGCAATAACACATGAGACAAACAAATAATTTTCTGTTGGTGCTTATTACTACTATTACTACTATTACTAATCAAATGCGCGTGTGGAACTTGTATAAAAGCAATAACACTAGAGGTCGTGCGTTAGACTGAATATCCCCACGGCTGTGATTCGGTCGCAGATAAGAGATTGTAGGCCTGGGATAAAAGAGAGAGAGAAACCAAAGGTGAGAGAAGGTGATCACAGCTATTCAGTCTAACGCACGACCTCTAGTGCGTTATTGCTTTTATACCACAGTTCGACACGCGCATTTGATTAGTAAATCATAGTAAAAAGCGCCAACAGAAAATTATTTGTTTGTTTTGAACGATTAATTCGGCTGCGCCAACACAAATAGTCCCGCAACCATAGTTCTAAACTTCTATCAACTGTCTCTGGTTCTGTCAGCAACAACATGGCTGGGCTAGGTTGTTGCATACGTTTCATCTACATCTATTTATCGCAGTTAAGTAAAATCTGTTTTTTTGTTTTGTCACTTTTATATGCATGTAAGTACTTCACAATGTTTAAATACAACATTAATCAACATGTTAATTCATAGATGGGAATATACATTTAAAATAGTTTGTCACATTAAATTTCAGGTAGTTTTGTACTCTTCTTTTTGTTATTTTATAGTTTATTGCAAGAAACAATTGCATTTCAAATATGCATTGGCATATTATCACACATAGTACATGCCCATCTCATGAAAATATATTATGAACTTTATAGCAAATGTAATTGAACTCATGTATTATTTTCCCACTACAATAGTCTATTGCAAGATGTATCATAGAAACAATTGAATTTGTATTAACACGTTATCACACTTTCACACATTACGGTTTAGGGTTAGGGCACCATCAACTCATCTTGTATTTTTATTTATGTTTTTACAGAAATACCATCAGGAAGGTATGAAAGTATAAAAAAGAAGATAATGCCCTAGTGTGCTTGGAAAACGCTGTTACAATTGGTTCAACCAAACGGATTATTTCCATATAGCTTACTTATTAATATATTTCTTTCTCTCTATCCTCCTGGCATTAGGTCCATACCTTTCGGGGTCCTCACTGGTGTGAATATTGTGCCAATTTTATGTGGGGTCTCATCGCTCAGGGAGTCAAGTGTGCAGGTAACTGGCACAGACACATTCAGAATCTCACTGTAGTGCCTTGGCTGGCCTTGACATAACGGTTCACAGCAAGATAAGAAAAGACAACTGCACGGCTTGTGAGGTATAAATAACTGGAAAACAGAAACTATGTTTGTCACACTATAGGCCCTTGCACACATTGTTTCCAGTGAACAATATTGGTGTAACTAAGATATTAGCTGGAAAGAAAGAAATGCTTTACACCTAGAGCACTCAATTGTGAGCTTAGTAGGACAGCCATTTCTGTCTGTAGTGGGCTTCAGCCTGTCGCACATGCACAGGCAACGCGCACGTCTTCCGTGTGGACAGAATGCCAGGGCCTGAAGTGCACCAGCATCTCAGATTTTAAACCTGAGGGCTACCTGGGGGAAACACAAGGTGGTGCAGACCGCACCGCACACTATCCCAGCCTTGGCAATGTGCGTCAAATATGTTTTGGACCAAACCCATTAATTTAGGTTGGGAGTGGACAACCCTAACCACTAACCTGTCCTGCGCTGTTAACCTTAAATCATCTCTCTGGGGCGGCAGTGGCACAGTGGGTAGAGCGGGAAAATAGATGATCCAGAAGTTGCTAGTTCGAACCCCGCTAACTCCTGGCCGCAAGGTTGGAAGAGCGCTATATAAATGCTGTCCATTTACCATTCTGCTCTGAATTTTGCTGAACGTGTCTGAGGGAACCCGTGGAGAACTGTCATCTGCATTTCTCTTTCTCTCAGACTGTGGCCTCAACGTCCACAAGCAGTGCTCTAAAGTGGTGCCCAATGACTGCCAGCCAGACCTACGGCACGTCAAGAAGGTGTACAGCTGTGATCTGACCACCCTGGTGAAAGCCCACAACACCAAGAGACCCATGGTGGTGGATATGTGCATTCAGGAGATAGAGGCCAGAGGTTTGTGTGTTTCTGTTCTGGCGTTGTCAGTCTCTCACGTTTGCAAGGTGTTTATGCATTTTTGTTTGTGTTCTACTCATGTATTGTGTTACTCTTTGAGTGGTCTCAGCCTTTTCCATTCATTAGCACTACGTCACATGGGCAACTCTGTGCTGAACGTCTGATACATACACCCTCGTAAGCTCGACACGGGACCCCCTGACTTTCGGGAAGTAATACTGTTTATTTCCTTTGGCTGTCAGCATTGTCAATCACAAGTATGTATATGTAATTTCTGGTGCAATGCTAGTGTACTGCTTTATTTACTCATTTAAATGTAAACATTTATTTAGCAATAACCGTAGCCTACACATTTGACATATTTACAAGACCAACAGCCAGACAGCCAGAGTCCAGTTGTTTAGTTGTCCAACGAATTCCACATTGCAAGTTTTACTTCGAATTTGGTCATTAAGTTACGTAGTTGGTCAACCTGCATGTCGAACAAGTAAGCAGGTAATGATGCAGTTAGCCAACGCTGTGTCCCAGACTTTATGTATTGTAAGTGCTGGCTCTGCGAGACTACCCAAATAGGGATGTATTGATATATCAGCCGTTCATTGGTATCGGACGATATTCGCCTTGTTGACTGCAATCAGCAAATACGATAGCATTCACTGCTGGCAGTGGCCGATGTTTATCTGCTGTGCCAGATAAATGTTTTTGCAATTTTACAAGAGCTAATAGTACTATGAAACCACCCAACAGGCCACGCTGTCAGTCGGGGTTTATAAGATGTGTCAAGATTCACTATCATCTGAATTATCTTACAAATTAAGCACTTATTCTAAACCACTCCATACAAATAGTGCTAACTACTGTATTGTACTAATAACACATTTGTATTATTTTTTCTTCCCAAGTTTTTCAATTAAAGCAAGGACATTCATCATAGGTACAAGGAAAATATTATAGTCAAAACAATAAGCGTAAACAACTATTATGTTCAACTGCATTCACTTCAATAGTCTTACTTAAATATTGTTAATGGCCCAGATTTGCACAATTACTAATTTATATATTCTACTACTTGTGGATTGTGGATTTTTGGACACAAATGTCTAAATATTTTCTTTATTTTTGGGGGAATTTTCTCATTGAATATTGGACATCTGTGAAGAGTATTTGAAAACACAACAGCAGAGTACCTTTTTTCTATTTAAGAAGGCATCTTGAACCATCAACTACTCTATTGTCTGATTTGTCTTTTTACAATTGGAAAAGAAAGTACTTGGAACTAATAATCTATTACTAGCCACAACTAAAGCCATCTATGTGCAAAATAATAACATTGCTATACTGTAAGTCTGTCTCTTTGTCTAGGTCTACAATCTGAAGGTTTATATAGAATTTCAGGGTTTACTGAGCTAATTGAAGATGTAAAGCTGGCCTTTGACAGGGGTGAGTTTTCACTTGGTTCATATTTACAAGAAAATATTGTATTGTTATGAACTATATATCAAATATACATAACATAGAGTGCACCTGAATTAAATACAAACATGAAACCAAATATACTGCAAGACTAATGATCAAACTATCGCTAAAACAAAACTTAATTAGAATGTTGAAATAAAGCAAATATTAATAAAATAAAATGCATATCTCAATAATAAACTTGCTATTTCCTCACTGATTAAATTACGTATTTGTCTTCCAGATGGAGAGAAGGCAGATATTTCCTCTAATGTTTATGAAGACATTAACATCATCACTGGAGCCCTCAAACTGTACTTCAGAGAGCTTCCCATTCCTCTTATAACATATGATGCCTACCCACACTTCATAGAGTCTGCAAGTAGGTTTGATGGACGATCAAGCATCTTGTCTGTGTGGTGATCGGGGCCGTGCTCCTCATCCTGGTCTTGCATTTGTGTGTGTTTTGCAGAAATCCCCGACTCAGACAGGCGGCTGGAGTCTGTCCATGAGGCCTTGAAGCTGCTGCCTCCTGCACACTGTGAGACCCTACGCTGTCTCATGGCCCATCTTAAGAGGTCCGCATCCACCTAGCTCACACATACTCATCATCTAATATTAATAGAAATGTGCAAAATTTTTGGTGGGGTGAAATATTGCAGTAATATTGTAGGTTAATGTAAGCAGGCCGAGACCCCCTTCCCCCCCAAGTGTCACAATATGCTACATGGGGCATCTGATGTTCATAGTTGTTTACACTTAATGTTATAGAATTAATTCTATACTGTTCTGTATGTTGTGGGGTCATGGCTTGTAGAATTGGAAGAATGCTGTCTATTTATTGCTGTCTACCTAAACAGTAAATGGAAATTATTACAGTTTAAAGAAACATCCAAGTTCCTTTTCCCCCCTTACATCAACATTTAAGCAAACAAAGTATAATTGATAAACTGCACATTTTCCACTGTCTCAATGCGTTTCTCTCTTGTCTCTCCCCAAACCCAGAGTGACCCAGTCTGAGAAGGACAACTTGATGACAGGTGAGAATCTGGGCATCGTATTTGGCCCCACACTGATGCGGGCTCCTGACCTTGATGCCATGACAGCCCTCAACGACATCCGATACCAGAGGCAGGTTGTCGAGACTCTAATTACCCATGAAGACGTGTTGTTCTGAGGGGGAACAGGCGCTTCGCCACCAGTAACGTGTGCTACTTGTGAAAGGACATTGGACTTCAGCAGATGTTTTGCTCTTGGAAGAGCAGAAGGTTGATGGCAAAGAGAGGAACACATTGTGTTCTTAAAAAATCATGAACTTTTGTTAAGCCCCTGACATTGTAGCTTCATTACCTCGTATATCCACATATTGGTTCCTCACCCTTTTCTTTGTTTATGTTCGGTAAACCTAAAATTACTTCCATTATTTCGTTAAACATAATTTATTGTGTCTGCCAATTCTGACAGCAATTTTACATTCTGTGGTAGGTGAGAATACCGCATATATACTCCCAATAGAGAGACTTCACACAGCTTTGGTGGGTTGGAATATAATATTTGGAATTATGTAATCACAAATGCCAGCGTGTTTTTACTTTTTTCTTTTTTAATGAGGTAAGGAAGCTACAGTGAAGTTATATATGGCTTTAAACGGAACAGAAGGATGGATAAATGATCAGTGGGGAGGTTTTCATTTCAGGGGGCTTGGGTATGGGACAACATTTTTTTATATTTTCCATATAAAGTCCTTGTGGACAAGCTAGTCAATAAATGACCATTCTGATCATGGCTTGTACGGTGGTACAGCACATACAGTAGTGATCGATGATGCTATCATATCACTATTTACGTTGAATCACAAGAAGTTCTGCATTTCCTTGAATGGTTCTGTCTACCCAGGTTGGAACACCCAATCAATCAACTCAATCAATGTGTTCACAATGTAACTAGCTGATTTGATTTAGTTTAAAGTAAGGCTGGGCTACAATTGTATTGGCCGTAGTGACTTTCAGTTTAAAAAACTGACTTGAAGAAGAGTAACAAAAAACGTTCCGCTTGCACATTGTACACACGGATTACTTGTATTGTTTTACATTTATTTCTGTATAGATTTAAGGATGGCAGATCCCAGTTGTGGTGGATGATAGAACTACTGGCTATAGAGAAAACACTCAAAAACAACTATCTATTGCATAATTGGAATAAGTCAATTACCCAAACGTTTACATGCACTCACACATTCCAATGTTTTCCCACATATTGATATTCTTAACAATAGTGGGAAAATTTGACATTATCAGTCACCCATGATATGCGCTAATTGTGTAGAATTAAGAACTAATATGTCGCGGACCTAATTTTTATTTGCTGTTTTATACATACAGATATTACATGAAATGCATTAAAAGTGTAAACCAATGTCAGGCAGGGACCCATGTTCATTGCAGTATTAGTCATTTCTAATAAGCAAACATATTTTCATGCAAATCAAGTCATTTCAGAAATTCAAAAACTTTAAAAATGTTCCTTACTGGTTCTGAACCAATAGAATTCCCTCACTTCACTTTATTATTATGTAATAGTTCTCAAACTACAGGAAACTGCATACTGTACTTAATTGTGTTTAATTACTTTTTAGGGGAAGCATAATTGTTAAAGGCTACATTGAATTTTCATTGGAGCTTTAAAGTGTCATTCATATTCTGCATTCTACTACGTACCACCTGACTAGAATGCTTTGAGAAAACTGCTTGTGTGTAACCATGTTTTTTTTTTCCTCTTCTTCAAACATGGACACTAGCAAATGATTGAACCACATTCAGTATACATGTAGGATGCATTTCAAACAGATATTGAATAGATTTTGGTACCTACCAAACTACCCACCTGGACACAATTAGTTCTCCATTAGTTTTGACTGGTGACTTCATATAATGAAGTGCAGAGTCAGTGAAGCAGTCTTGTTTTTATTTTATTTTATTTGTTTGCCCAATCTGCCTTTTAGAAAGAAGGGAGGGGGGGGAAGGGGGTGTTTACTAAATTGGATAGCATAATATGTTGCCAAATGACTTCTTTGAAATGTTGATGAATGTATGGCTAATGTTCAGGTTGACATTGCTTTTTTAAAGGTTTTCAGTAGTTTATACTCTGGGCCAAAAGTGGTTAATATTTATGACTATTGTTATGGAATTCCTCTATAATATGAAGGAGTGTCTGCCATGCTGTGTTTTGTACTGATGTTGAATTGAAGCTTTTGCATGTAGCCCTGTCTCTTCACACTGGAACCTTAAGGGGACTTGTACTGTAGTAAACGGAAAACAAGTGGACATAACATCAGCATGCTGTACACAAATCCACATTTTTTATTTAAGGTGTTCTAATGTTCACACCCCCACTTCTGTTGGGGGTGTTAGATCCATGTGAAAATGCATATTGCCCATAGGCGTACATTTCATGGCTGTAACAATTAGTTAACAACAGCATTGTCTTTTTTAAATCAATATTTCAGCGTGGATTATGTATTTTGATCTGTGACACATTTATTCTTTGGTCATCACTGTTTAAAAAAAACTAAACCTATTTATTACTCTTAAGTATTTGGAGTGAGAACTGACTGAATTGTTTTCGTTTTTTTTGGAGCACAACCATTAATGAACAATTTGCCAAACTGTCATTAGGCATTCAACCAAATGACTGCTAGAGTATAGGGACAGAGTGTGTTAACTACATCTGTCCATAAATTCCCCATCTAACTGAACATCATAAAATAGGCTTACAGTTGCCTTATAACATTTTTTGCCTTTGTGCCTTTGGGGAGTTAATGATACATGTACTGTTTCTGTGAACTTAGTAAATAAACATTAATTAGATGTGTGTCTTGACATTAAATGAATTGTAATTTAATTAAATATAATTTCTCATGCGGTCTTAAGTGAATTATCGTGACAACCAGCAGATGTCACCTTTGTCACTGGTGTGAAATCGTAGGTGTTGTGTCCAAATTGTCTCCCTGACCAAATTGCACAAATCTAGCCATTTATTAACCGTTACAATTTAGAGTTTATACAAAGTAATGGTCTACTCTCGAATAAATTAAATGAAACTAAAAATAAATCAATTACATCGTTTAGAATAACTAAGATAATACTTAACTTAGTCAAAGACTAAGAGAATTGTGCAAAAGCGACATTAAAGTAACAAATACTGTAATACACATACATGTAAGTCCAATAACAAAATATTTCAGATGGGGAAACATTTTCGGCACGACCCTAGTCAGTGCTGGAGACGGTGGGGTGTTTTTATTGTTCAAATAGCAAGCTTTACTTCACGTTTCCCATATTTCATTCTAGCCAAGCCGACTATCTCGGTTATGGCCGCTACGAAGAAGAGCCGTCCCACCTGAGCAAAGGCAAGTCGGCAAACCCGAGGTACAAGTCCGTCTTTTCTGGATCGTCTTGTAAACACCGAGGTGGATCTAAAAGAGTAAAATACCGTACTTGTGGACTGTCGGACAGATCCTCAAGGGTAAGGAAATGCTACATGTATATAGGTAAACGAGTTTGCGTAGCCTGTTTCAGTCATGTGTGTACACTGCATGCCTCGAATGCATAATCCATGATTAGAAGAATAATAATATATACCCTACTGTAGACAACTCACCGGCAAACACAAACGTATTCAAAACATCGAGGGTTTTTATTAACAAACGATGGGGCATGGCGATCGTTGATCTGATTTCGTCCAGTGCTTCAAAACCAGTTTTTCTAATCCGATTTTTTGTAGTGGGTTCATGAGAGCAAGGTGAACACTGGGACATCGTAGGATTGATATTATATCATAATTAAATGCGGTACCATAAGTCTGTAACTAACTAGGCTACACATGAGTTATCACGCACCCTGTTTACATCTTAACTAGGGATCATAAAATATACTTTTTTTATTGTTTGATGAATTATGTTCTTGCATTTTTAAATATTTTTTTACTGTTCTGGGTGTCACTGTATTGACACTGCGTTGTCGTCAAACACTCCAGGAAAAAGTATTTTATTTATAGTTTTATTTTCAGTGTTATTACAGTGTTCACTGCCTATCCATAGTATCCCTACTGCACACAGCATGCTACTGACTGCAAGATTTAGTTTACATGCAGTACCCTGGCCTAAAGGATTACTCTGCTAACCTACATTCATTGTGTGTTTGTGTAACCCATATACCCTACTTTAGCCTACAGTTACAAGACTGTAAATGTTTTGCTGTTAGTAGATTGATAATAGGGTTCATTGTGCCCTGAAGAAACTTATTTGTGTTTGTCACGAGTATATTATTTTAAAGCTACAGCATACATTTGTGTAATTTGTTATTATTAGTTTGTTAAATATCTTTTACATGCATCAGCTACCAGTGAGTGAAATGCTTTGAGAATATCCTCTCTGATGGCCCTGAAAAGTAATTTAGGGAGTTTACACTATAAGCCTTAGTGCTCATTGAAACAGAGCATGTTTACAAATAGCAGCATACCCCAAATGACATTTCATTAAATGTTGATGGGACAGCATACGTGTGTATGTGCAAGTTGAAATCTTAAGATCTATGTTTTACTGAAGGCATGTCTTAACTTTATAATTACATTAAAACGAGTCTATTTAGTCTTCCTGTAAGCAGGGTGGTTACTCTGCTGCTGGATATGATCCTGTTGGCTGTTGAGAACAGGCGCTCCAGGGATCATCTGGTAACAGGAAATGTGATTAATACATGAAATTAAATGTATAGCTGAAGGTGTTGTATTGGTTTTGTCTTGTTAGACTGCAGTTTGGGTAACTATCGAAACAAAGCTTTGAATAAATGAATTCCTGAAGGCAGGGGCGTAGCCAGAGCTGTTCTACTAGGGTGGGTAGCTAGGAGGACCAGTCATTTTATTGGGGTGGCACTTGTGTTTGGTCGTTATTTTGGATGGTAAATGTTTCATGTCAAAAAATATCTGGGACTAGGCTATGAATACGGAAATATATA
>JAODLL010005154.1:0-10709 GCA_026546735.1 Forbesichthys agassizii
AGTGTGAAGCACTTTGTGTTACATGAATTTGTATGAAAAGTGCTATATAAATAAAGATTGATTGATTGATTGATATAAATGAAATGACTTGACTAAAACCAAGGAACAAAGACAGCTGTGCATTACAGACTATAAGAACAGGTGTGACTTGTCAGTTCACATCCACACTAATGTGAGTTATTAGGAGCACTGTCTGTAGCTGAGGCCAGCTGGAGTGAGAACAGACAGCCAGTGAGCCGTAAACACTGACCCACCGCTTGCATGTAGCCTCAGCTCTGCAGAGCCCACAGGTCTCCTTCATAAAATCATAATGAGGCGCGCTCGGATTGCTCTCAGCCAAACCACATCAGGCCAGCCTCTCCACAACCTCAGACAGCAGACTGTAATCCCCCCGACAAGACTGCAGATGAAAATGGAATTTAACTTTTATCTACTTTGCTTTGTGCAGTACTCTCTCTGTGGTGCTGCTGGGAATATAGTGGAGACAATACGTCAGGACCACCGCACCATTTCATCAGCAGTAATCACGGAGATTAGCCTCGCAAGACCATCCTGATCTCACGAGCTTCAGTTTAAAAGGTATAGTCAGCTATTGCAAGCTAATCGTAGAACATTCAGTCAAATTCACCAAATATCTCCTTGCCTTTCGCTATCTTGTTCTGGCACTTAAACACAGCCCTGGCTCTGTCAAAAGGAACACAAACAAAGTGGCGAACACCATTCACGTTAACAACAAAGATGTATCCTACTGCGCTTTTCTTCACAATGTGTTTCAATGTGTGAGATAGCGCTGCCGAGTGATGTCGTTTTGATTTGAGCTCGTAGTTAGCAAACGTTCTTGAGTATAACTGACCCTGCATTTATATTCCCCACGAGAATCAGTCTGGAAAGCTTAGGAATCATTGTGAATGTATCTGAGTAGCAATTGAACTTACCAATAAGCGTTATATTGATAGCTATACAGGCGTGGGTTAGTGACACGTCCTTTAGGGAAAAAGCCTGTCCTTTCCAAACAGTTTCGATGGACGGCTCCCTAGATGGACTTGTGACTAACAATCCATCTGGCATACTACAGCAGAACTATTCAACTCCGGTCCTAGAGGGCCGCACCCTGCATGTTTTAGATATCTCCCTGCTCCAACACACCTGATTCAAATGAACAGGTCGTTATCAGGCTTCTAACAACCTTGAATCAGGGTGTGGGAGCAGGGAGACATCTAAAACATGCAGGGTGCGGCCCTCCAGGACCGGAGTTGAATTGCCCTGTACTACAGTATTAACCCATGTAGAGTAGGGGCAGTTTAATACAAATTCTGAACATCAATAGATCAATACCACCTTATCCCTTGTCTATTCCGACAGAGAATATGTTTTGTGTGTAACCATTCACTAACCTGGCCGATTTTAACTCTAAGTTCGCTTCTCTTTGATTGAAGGTGTGCTAATCAATGGCATCCACTGTGAGAGTTTGTAATGCAAACCTGCACACATTTAACAGTCAGTGACAGATAGGGCCCAACAGTGAGCATTAGTGAAAAGCGTTTTATTTAAATCTATTTTCCACACCATTGGCTAGACTGCCACATTAGTCTGCAGCACCTGTCAGCACTAGTTTGCCATAAAGACCCTCCCTGGACAAAAGCTTTAAATCCACTTGAGTTATTGATACTGTGTCACCCCTCTTCAACATAGTCACGAGGGTCCGTCGATATGCTCTCTATCTGTCTACCTGCCTGAAGCTGAGCGATGGGCATCATGTTTGCAGGGGGTGAGACAAACCAGATTCGTGTGTTGTTCAGGAAGATAATAGACCGCCACGCTAACTAGGCATCTGGTTGGTTCAGCAGTACATGTTCTGCATATAGCCTATACGTGTGAACAGAGCGTTGTGTCTATTGCCAGGTACGGGATTTTTTCTAATATTAACACACAGGGGCAGCTTGGGTGGCCTTTCGCGCTGTCCACTACGCTTTAAAGTGTCCTCATCGCTCCATTAGATCATTGTGTGCTGCACTGACAAAGTGGAACTCTCAGTAAGCTGTAGAAAACTACAATTCCCTTCCTTCAAATGTGAACTACTACTACTACTTAAAGGCAGGGTTCGTCATTCATATTGCTTGCTAACTTTGAGCTCAAATCAAAACAAACTCCCTCAGAGGCTCTACCCCACACATTGAAACATTGAAATGCCAAGCGGGCATTGTTGTTGTGAGCGGTGTTCGACACTTTCTTTGTGTTCCTATTTACGGAGCCAGGGCTGTGTAGAAGTTCTGGATTGTTTTTTCAGCATGACATGCTGCTTAGAGAATTTTGAATGCTCTATTCCACATGCACAGAGAATGGTAAGTTATGCAAGGAGATATTTGGTGAATTTGACAAAGAGCATATTATCTTAAAATTATAACTGACTACACTGCAAAAAATACCCTATCAAATATAAGTGAAAATATATTAGTTTTGAGCTTGCTTATGATTAAAACAAGCAAATTTGGCCGCCAGTGCAGTAAGTGAAATGCACTTGATAGGATTTCTTAAAATACGTGCAGATTTACTTAATTTAAGTCACTAGATAAAAAATGTATATTAGAACCAAGTCCAACTAGACTTAAAATCTATAAACAAGATTATCACACTAAGTTAGATGTTAGTTTTTGCAGTGTGCCTTTAACGGTTTACATAGGGATTCACACTGCCGCAGATGTTGGCAGACTTATGGTCCCAGGTGGTTGTAGAATGACACAGCATCAAATCGGACATGCTGCCCTAATGGGAGGCCGCACCATTCAAAATGGATCACCGGGCCATGGCTGCTGGCACGAGTACAGCTGACCCTGATGTCTCTCTGTGTTCCTATACAGTACACTGACTTCTCTCTCCACTGAAGACAATGTCTGACACTGCAGCAGCTGGGAGAGAAACAGCCAGAGAGACGTTATATAGAAGAGACAGACCAGTTAGAGAATTCTGAATGGAACTCTATGGGAGACGCCATAGAGACGCAGCAAATATGGCAGTTAGAGGAAAAAAGACAACCTTTATAACGCCAGACATTAACATATTTAGCCTTAGAATAAAAGGTACAATCGGATAAGCAGAGTTGCTTATGTGACGTTGTGCTAATGGCCGGAAGAGACTGAGACTACCAGCCCAGTTTACGCATTTACTTTTTTTAACCTATTTTTCTAAGATTGGGGTGTGGTTGCACTGACGCAAGTTGACATTTGTGCATCCATCGTAGAGATATAACCTTTAAGGGGAAAAAAAAATGTTTTTAAACTTTAATTTAAGTGCATCTCCAAAACATTTTTAGCCGTGTTTTTTAAAATCAGATTTTACTTGTCATTGCGCGCAGTTTTTATGTCCCAGTGACCATTGAATGTGCAGATATGGCTCTCCGCCCATTCATTTAGCCATGATGGTCTTCGTAATAACAGCCCAGAGGCAAGATGGCTGCCGAGCGACCAGACTTGTCTGTAAGAACTTTGGTAATACTTTGGCAGTGGGTGGACGGTGGTGGCAACTGGACACAGTGCACTGAAGATCCATAGAGAGGGAGCATACAGACAATGTGTACTGTGGGTCCCCAGACAGAGACGGCCCTTTAAAAAGGTATAGTAATCTATTGTAAGCTAATAGTAAGCTAAAACACTTTTGTCAAATTCACCAAATAACTCCTAGCTTAGCGCTCTGTGTCTGTGTTGACAAAAAGACTACTGTACTTCTATGCGTAAGTTCTGTAAATAGCAACACAAACAAAGTGATGCATACCCGCACACAACAACAATGCCCCCAGGCTTCGCAATGTGTTTCAATTGTGTGGGGGCGGAGCTTACGGGGGCGTAGATATTTAAGAAGTCGACTGACCAACAATCGGAAGATCTGGTCACATTTTACAGTTTATAGGTCAAATGCTGTACAGGTGTCAGTCAGCAATGCCACAGTAATGTTGTTATGCACACTTACAGTATAGGGAGCATGTATGGGGACGATGGCATAGCTAGCCTGTAAGTAAGTAAGTAAGTCAAATGTATTTCTATAGCACATTTCACAGATAAAAAAAGTCCTTCACAACTGTAGGGGAACACACAGCAATAGTAAATACATGACAGCACATGACACAGATAAATAACCAAAAGCACATAAACAGACAGAAATACACGTCAGACCGGCCTCACCACCCTACAGTCTAACTAAAAGCCTCTTTAAATAAAAGAGTTTTCAGTTGTGTTTTAATAGTTTCTACTGAATCCAAGCAGCGTAGGGAAGGGGGCAATGCATTCCACAACCTAGGTGCCACTGCTTGAAAAGAATGTGTATGGGGAACAATTAGAGACCTCTGACCTGTTGATCTAAGACTACGAGAGGACGTGCACAGCTGTATCAGGTCAGAGACGTAAGGGGGCGCTTCTCCTTGTAGGGCTCTAAAAGTAAGGACCTACATTTTAAAATGCATTCTTAATTGCACTGGCAACATGTTGTTTTGATCCGGTGTGTTTGGAGGCCCAGACTGACATCACCACATCAACTGTGTGTGAATTACATCAGCCACAGGAGGGCAGAGGCCAGCGAAAGCCCGCCAGGAGGATGCAATGGACAGTTGATGTCTCCGGACAGGTGTTATTTTGTCAGCGTGTCAGTGTGGCCATAACGGCTCTCATTAAAGGGGGAAGGTGAATACACTGTTTGCTGTGGATTTGCCAGTGATGGATTCATGATGATGCCTCCTCAACAGGAACAAATAAATTGCTCCAGCCCACACACTATCATCATATACTGGATATAAACACAAGAGAACATAATGCATTGTTACTCAGATCTGGTGTGTAAAAAGCTTGTATAAATATATAGATTATTATATAAACGTATACATATACTTTGGTTTACTTCAACATCAGAAGAATGCTATATTTCTCCCTGCTAAAACAAAATGACACCTTATGCATATGGATAACAGACCAGAGATGAACAAGATCTCCGAGTTGTAAAGCGCACCTGCAGGAGGCAGGCTATGGTGGGGATCTGCACACTGTGCCTGGACGCTTCCGAACAAATAGATCACGTGGAACCGGGCAGGGCCATTGATCTGTAGCACTGGGATCCGTTCCACATGAGGGACAGCGTCTACAGTTGACGCCGCCAATGCGCAGTGACTAGGCGCACAGAAAAGACACAAGTGGAAACACCCACAGCGACAACTCAAAATCATGCTCAAAATACACATTGCTCTCGTATCTTACAACGGGAGTTGCATTTGTGTGTCCGCGGTTATATTCAATTTATTTCACAGACCACGAGCAGTAAACGTGTCTAGACAGTGAGCCTGAAATGCTGGACAAGCAGATATTGACTCGGTCACACACACCGACCAAGTAGGCTACTCCAACGAGACACGCTAGCCCACAAAAATACATGGATGGGGGTGATGGTAGAATTACGGTGGTGGCTATATGATATATAGTCTATTTAATAACTGTTCTCGCAAACATAACAGCCAAACGGGCTACAGGCGTCTCTGCAAGGCGCGCATTTGCAGGGGCATGCATCCATTCATGGAGGATGATAGAGGGGGGGTTAGGGCATGATATAGGCTACTTCCAAATCCCAGTGTCCACGTTGCGGTTTATTTTACTTAGGCTACTCGCCAATTAAGTGTCCTTACATTTCTGTATATCCAAGCATGCATGTGCGAGCAAGGATTATTGTTTATAATACAAAAGCAATAAGCCACATTGCCATGCATTCTATACAGACAATACCATTGTGCCTTACCTGTGCTGTGCACTAATTCGATGCCTGATTCGGTGAGTATGTTCGGGTCACTTTGAGATCTACCTCGTTGCAGAACACAGCCGTCCATTCCATCCGACGTAGCCATGGGAACGCAGCTCAGGAATTCTGAATCAAATAATAAAAAGCCCAAACGGACGCGGGCAAGGTCAGAAATAACCAGCGAATTCTGTGGATATAATTCGTTCTGACAACGGCCGCTTTGAGCGTCTACCGGGGTCTAGCCATGGCTGAGCAGAATGGCTTAGCAGCGGCTATGTTGTCGGTGCGTGTGCGTGCGTCTGGGCTGAAGGTACGCGCGGACGCGCAGCGATGTGTGGATGAGGGAGGGGTGATGAGCCCCCAAAATATGCCCGACTGTGTCCAGCATCATCATGGCCACCTAGGCCAGCATGCGGCGCACATCTATTCGTCTTCTTGGGTAGGCACTTCAGTCAGTGGCCATCTAGTCGAATCTAGTGTCACAAGTATCATAACGCCTCTGCGTTGCCCACTCCCTTTCCATCATTTAGCCTATTATGTCGTCAATATGAAATATGGTTCAGACGTTGCCATGGGGAAGGCTGTACAGGCCAATGCAAAATGCCAGGGTAAATAGAGCTAGCTTCATGGTGATAGATGTATCGACAAATTATTATAGGATGCCTATATGATATTAGGGAATGAGCAGTTTAACATATCCCGTTGCCTATTCCCGTTCACAAATATAACGTGTTTATTTATTAAATATTATATACCATAAATACAGAAATAGTTTTTTAGGAGGATCGGGTAGGCCTATGTGGTCGTATTAGGTTAGGTTATAGCATATAATTGTAGCCTATAATGTAATCATCAACAAAACGCAATTGTTCTGTGTGCAAAACATGTGCATATGACATGAATTAATGAAGGAATACAAATATCAAGCCTATTATCAAGTTTGGTGTCAGTCTGACATAGTATGATAGTTTTAAAATTGCACAGATTTAGATGAGTCAAAAATTAAGATTTTTGGTTTTACATTAAAACAAAGCAATAGTGACGCTCATTACGCACGCAGCCCATTGGTCGAACTTCACGCGTCAAACACGGAAGTGTGCGTTTACCGGAAAAGATGGCGTTTAGTTGCATTCATTTATGTTTTATGCTCGTTATTTGTAGCGTAATATTATTAATTGCCGCAGATATCAAAGAACCTGTACATTTTGGTGGCGCTGACAATGTAGTGGATAAGGAACAAACGGCTATTCCAAGCGAGCCAGTACAATTCACGGAAACAGCGGAGCCACCATCCGCAGAACCCGTGGTGGATGAGAGGCAAGAGACCGAGGTTGGCGAAGCGACCTCCGGCGATGCTACAAGCGACACCCAGCAGGCCACCTCTACATCAGAACCCGTGGTGGAGGAGAGGCAAGAGACCGAGGTAGGCGAAGCGACCCCCGGCGATGCTACAAGCGACACCCAGCAGGCCACCTCTACATCAGAACCCGTGGTGGAGGAGAGGCAAGAGACCGAGGTAGGCGAAGCGACCCCCGGCGATGCTACAAGCGACACCCAGCAGGCCACTTCTACATCAGAGTCAGTGGGTGCTGCATATGTACCACCATCTAAAGACGACTTTCGGGAAGAATTGGTTTTAAGGCCGCTGCACTCGGGCGATATTTATGCCAGCTTCCAGTTTCGCACCCGGTGGGACATTGACTTCATGGAAGGAGATAAAGGTGAGGCTGCATTCTGCAATAAACACTCATAATGTAAGCCTACCTCTCTGTCTCTGGCGGTGAGAAGAGACTGCAACAACACTGTATTTCATTAGTTCGGGTGCTGCGTTTAAACAGAACAGACGAGATGCTGACGGTGTGCTACAGAGTCTAGAGACCAAGCCAACAGTTCCGTGTTATAGACTTTAACAAAGTCTCGTTCTCCAATAGTAGTAGTTGTATTAGGTTATGGCCAAAATGTGTAGTAGACTATCATTTTAAGTCAGTTTAGCCTACAGTAGATCATCCCATAACATAACAATTGATAACCCTTTCTGCAATATATTCCATATATGTTCCTGTATTTAATGTTTTCCTTTAAATAAATTAACATTTCTACATTTCTACATTGATGCAGAAAAGCCACAAATTGTCCCATAAGAATTCACCAGAATACAGAAGTGTTTCATTCTCAAAATGTTCTGGGGAAGGACCTCGAGACCCCTGCTTGATATTTCCCCCACCCCCAATCCCCAGTGTTCAAACGAAATCTACGCCCAGGCAATTACAAAATGTGTATTATCGTTCCTTGTAGTGTCCCACTACCGGCTGTTCCCCAAGTCTCTTGGCCAGGTGATCTCCAAGTTCTCTGTGCGAGAGCTCCACATCTCCTTCACGCAGGGCTACTGGAGGACAATGCAGTGGGGGCAACCATTCCTGCCTTCGCCTCCGGGGGCAGAGCTCTGGGTGTGGTTCCAGGACACCGTTGTTGAGTGAGTACAGCACCTGGGTTTGGGGTCTCTAGCGACAGATGCCAGAGCCCTTGGGCTTTGACGTGTTGTGGCGTCCTGGGTGGGACGGTCTCCGTCACAAATGCACACGTTTCTCCCCGCATACACCTTTTCTATAACTCTACATTTGCAGTGAAAGATGAGTACGCACATTTCACCGTTCAATTGTTTTGTGCATGTCAACCTTTTGTAAATGCTGTCCTTGAGCATCAGTATATGTACTTCGTAAAGTCTATTGAAATAGTTTTCATGATAAAACTGGTAAAAAACATTACTGAGAAAATCTTTTTTTGTATCTGAATAACATTTTTGTGACCATTCGTGGTACCCCTTAATTTTCCCAAAACAAAGACATGGCAACATCACAGCGACGCGTCTCTAATTTGTTAACAGTGTGGACGGCGCTTGGAAGGAACTGACCAACGTCCTGTCAGGGATCTTCTGTGCCTCCCTGAACTTCATCGACAGCACCAACACCGTCCAGCCCACCGCCTCATTCAAACCGCTGGGTATAGGAAATGGTAGGGCTCCTGTGGATGTGCATGCCCTCACGCAGAAGGCCTCCTTTGGCAACCGGCTCAGGAGCCCCCATAGAACGATATATTATGGAGCCCCTCACATTAGAACAGGCCACGAGAAAGTACTACACTGCAGACTACAGTAAGTGGTCTGGTCAGTAACATTTGCATTTTTCAATAAACTTTATATTCCTAAGCACATGTATTTAGAGAAGGCTATGGAAAGGTAATGCCGCTCGTTTTCTTTTATATTAACTGCAGCATAATGATTATAATATTACATTTGTCGGGCGCTTTTATCCAAAGTACAGTATAGTAAAACTTTAATGTCCTTGGGGGGCAATTTGTTTTACATTAGCAGTCAATACAGTAAGTAATTACAGGCACGTACAATATACAAACATAGACACATAGTCCTCCACATTTTATTTTATTATTCTAGTGATGTATAGTTATATACATCACTAGAATAATAAGATAAAATGTCTCCGAAGAAGGAAAAATATGTTATTAAGAAAAGGATCTGTGAGCATATTACTCAGTGAGAGGTTTAGTCCTATTGTATTTAAAAGACTAACGGCCGCTACTAACAGACCTCAAGTATCTGTTAGTAGAACACTTTGGTTGATGGAACCTCTGCCTTGAGGGTAGCAGTGTAAACTTTATATGGACCCTGAAAGATTACCTGGGATTTCTGCATGGCTCTAACTGGGTACAGGTTGCACAGATCATTTAATTTCACTCCAGTAACTTTACAGCACGTTTTATATGTAGGCATCTTGCTCAGGGATGCTTACAGTTAGGCCACCCCCTGGCTGACAGTTGAACACCCAGATCAATGGATGATCCTACCCCATCATTTAATCATCATAGCTGTAGGGTCATTATGTTGATAAGCCATACCGTGCTAATCCTCACCTACCCTGTGTGCTACTGCTAATGCTCCTATGATATCTGTTAGTGCTAACGCTAGGCTACAGTATCTGTCACAAAGTGCTAATACTAGCCACCCTGTGCGCTAGTGCTAATGCTAGCCTATAATATCTGCTAGTGCTGATGCTAGCCCACAATGTGTGCCACTATTTATAATGCTAGTGCTAATGCTAGTCCACCCTATGTTATTGTGCTAATGCTAGCCTATACTGAAGTATATGCTAATGGTAGCCCACTCTATGTGATTGTGCTAATGCTAGCTCACACTACAGTATATGCTAATGCCAGGCCACCTCACGTGTGCTTGTGTGCAGTGACCGACCATCGCTTCCTCCGTTACGCTACCCTGCCTCGTGAGATTGTCTGCACGGAAAACCTGACTCCTTGGAAGAAGCTCCTGCCATGTGGATCTAAGGTAGGTGTGTGTGTGTACGTGATCAGTGTGATCATGCTTAATTAATTTAACATGAGTGGTCAAATAAACTGCCCAAAGCAGTTATGTAAGCACTTAAGAGTTAGACCACTCTTGCCCCATACACAGTATGTTCTTTAAGATCTAATAATAAACTTAATTTGTAGTAATAATCATATACTTTATTTGTATAGCACAAGAATTGCAGCAAAAAGTGCTTTACAGAAAGGAATTACATACAGAAATGAAAAACACAAACAAGACACAAGAAAACACAAGAAAGTTAAAATAAGGAATAAGAAACGATTAATAAAATAAAGTTTCATTTACCTTGTCCTTCAAACTGATATGGCCTTAATATTATTATTATTATGTCCGATTATCTAAATGCATATAGCACCTGCAATATTCGCAACATATACAGTAGTAAAATACTCATACATGTTTGATATACATTTGGATTAACAGTTAGATAACATATTTCAATGTGACATCGAGTGACTCGACTAACATTGTTACTGACAACTCTATATATATATATATATATATATATATATATATAAAAAAAAACTATAAATAATTTGTC
>JAODLL010005156.1:0-10708 GCA_026546735.1 Forbesichthys agassizii
GATTCATCAACTATTCAACACATGCAGTTTCATTTGAGGCAAGCTCAAAGTGACTCTTACCTTGGCTGCAGTTCATCGAGAGAGATTTGCGCCCCCTTGTTTATGAGCTGTCCTCCAAGATTCAATTTGCAGAAGAATTTTGCCTTGAATGTCCTCTATTAGTGAAAGTTCTTGACATTAATACAATGTGCTGTGTTGGATGTGTTATTGTAGATGTGACTTTTATTCAATCCCAAAGAGCCTTGAATTTATTTTCTCTCAAAAGAAACTTTACTCTCTCACAATATTGTGAACATGCCACCTTTGTCTGAATCTTTATTTTCCTTCCAGCAGTGTTGTAATAGAAGTGTGTCTAAATGAATTACACAAATGTCTTGTTGTTCTAATTTAGTTCAAAATGGCCATTTTTAAAATTACAATATTTGACCAAGACTGGCAATACATTAGACTTAAGACATTACTGGAGTATAATGTACTGTAAATACACACTTATGCTAATGTATGGTATTTTTATCAGTACAAATATTTATTTGATTTCTGTAAATCATCTTGTGACCCACATACTGGGCCTCAGGTACGTACGCTAGCGAGTGCAGTGTAAAATCGAGCGCAGCAAGACCGCAAATAGCGCACGCTGTGCCATCACATTTTACTTTGGATGTACTAAACGTGTAGCCTCGCGAGACCACCCTAATTTCGCAATCTTTCAGTTTCACTCTGCCGC
Source organism: Forbesichthys agassizii (assembly GCA_026546735.1). Classification (NCBI taxonomy): domain Eukaryota; kingdom Metazoa; phylum Chordata; class Actinopteri; order Percopsiformes; family Amblyopsidae; genus Forbesichthys; species Forbesichthys agassizii. The sequence continues at coordinate 725 of JAODLL010005156.1, forward strand.
GAAAATCAGTTTGGAGAGCTTGAAAATTGAGTTGATTCCAGTTGTTTCAGCCCGGTAAAACTACTGTGTTGTATCAACGTCGAAGATTAGCTACGGGCGTGGTTTAGGTGTGACATAGGCATAGGTGACCTAAAAATAACTTCATACAATCATACAATATAGCATTGGTTTTATTTGAATTTATTGAGCAAAGGCTTTTCTCAAAATATATTTCCATTCTTCTCCCGACTTTTTTACTGCAAGAGTGGATAACAACAGACTGCTGGTTCACAGGCAATCACAATGAAAGTATTTTCTTGAAAGCTTGAAACCTTCTTGAATCTGTTCGAATGGACAGCTGGCCAGATGGATGTGTCTAACAGACAGGTTACTATCAGACCTTGGCACCACCCTCTAAACTTGGAGTAGACACGGCAAATAGTCTATGGCTGTTTCTCAATTCCAAGAAAGCTAGACGTACTTGTGTTCTTGAAAGGTACGTTCTTGCCAAGTGTCCTTCTGAGACTGGTCTTGCACGAACGCGAGGACAGATGTAGATTGAGATGCATATTATTGGCTATCGTTCTTGGCTATTGCACAATACACTGGTACCGCTATTATCAGCGCAAAAGTGTAAACGCTTTTGAAAGCTTGGTAGCCAGCGAGGTATCGTGGCTGCACCCGGTCTGTTAGCGGGACCTCCCATCTACAGTACAAAATTGTTGTGGCAAATTTTAAACCACTCCATCTTAATAAATTGACGATAGATTTGAAGTTAAATCAACTATATTCTTGCTTCAAAAACTTTTTAAGTTTTACGATCATGAACTAGACCTATTTATAAACCTAACCTAGAGATAACGGGCGTGAAGCATGCATGAATAGGAAAGCGCAGCTTGCGGCCCTGTGTTCCTTCAGCAGGCAGAATAGCGTTTTAGCCGTGTGCGTGCAACCAAATTACGCCTAAAACAGGCGCTAGCACGCTAGTACACAAGGCTCTCTGTGTATTGTGGCCTCTCGGGGATCTCGGCCTCCACTTTGGGAACCAGTGCTGTACCACACCAGCAGATATTCTGTCCTGTAGAGCACACAAATACCAAACACAACTTTCCTTCCATGCGTCGTCTTCATCTGCAGCCTTGCTGTCATAAATGGCCCCAAGCAGCTTTGCCTAGTCTGCTAATTACATGGCTCGGGTGCCGCTTGTTTACTGTCAGCTATCGAACTATTTATATCACAATCCGTCTTCGTCTTGTCTCGGTCAAATGTATACGTGCGTGCGCGTGCGCGTGTCAGTCCACGTCACAGGTGTGCCGCCCAGTAGGTAAGTCTGCCCATGTGCACGTCTGTACGCATGTGTGTCAGACACAGCATGTTTTTCCCTGTCGGATGCGAGTTATCCTGTGTGTGTGTGTGTGTGTGTTGATCACCCTGGGCGGCCAACTTCCAGGAACCCCTGCAGCAAAAACAGGCAGTGTGTGTGTTTCCTGCTCTCTCACACACCGTTATCACAGGACACACACACACACACACATGTGGTTGCCCTGTTCTCTTTTCCCCTCCAGGTTTCCTCAGCGCCGATCCTGATGCCTCCGGCCATCAAGATGTTTCTGTGTGATTGTCAGGAGAGAACAAACCCAGGGACACAAAGGAGCGCAGAGTGACCTTCTCGCAGGGGGTCGCAGGTTTCCTCCAGCTATACAGCATAGACGCCTAATGTTAGCCAGCTATGGCTCTGTCCATTTTCTCTTTCATTAAAGGTATAGTCAGTCATTCTGGAGAAAGCGTGTTGATATTTGACGTCGATCAAAACAAAGACGCCTCTCCGCCTCTCCCTTAAATGTCGTAGGGTGCTTCTTCAGACGCTCCGCCCCACACATTGGAAATGCATTGCCAAGTCTAGGATATTTTTCTGTGGTCTGCACCACGTGTATGTTCCCATTTTCAGAGCTAGGACTGTATTAACACCAGATCTGTCCATGTGTGGAGCCACCAATGGTTCAACTCTATCAGCGTTGTACAAGGCCGCTATTAAGTACACGACATTAACTGTGATAGACAATCACTGTTAGTGAATGCACACTTGCTTTTTTAAAATTTAAAGTCCCTGTACTTTTCTAAATATTTTCAATGGACGGCTTCTCAGATGTGTAACAAAATCTTGCTCTTTCATTGTAACTCTCAAATCACATACTGTATCTTTAATTGCAAAATGTGCACATTACTTGACATTGCTAATAAACACACGCGCAGACACACCGAAAAACATCCTTCCTTACTTCATTTTCATTTTACACTCATCTGTCTTTCCATTCTTGACATCCCTGGGTCTGTAAACCCCTGTCATCCCCAGGCAGGCTGCAGCCTTTGTCTGAGGCCGACAAAATAGTACAGTGTGTAAAAGGGAAGGCATGCTGGCTGCTCCATGCTTTTAACAGTGCCAAAAACTTGTACATATCTCCCCATTTTCTTTTTGGAGACATGTGGTGTCCACGAAAGCACTCTAGATGACAGGCGGGTGATGAGAAGGAGAATTGCACATTGACATGATGCTAACCATTGCCGTTAATGGCATCATCTTCTCCCCACTGAGAATGAGTTGAGGGAAGCTCAAGCTCAACGTCGACTGCAAGGCTGCATGACAAAATGTTTGATCCATTTGGTTCACAATATGCAGATAACTTGATGTTAATGTCAAAGAAAATCAATTATTCTTTAAAGATACAGCCTCAAATGTTTTATAGAACGTCCTCCAGAAGCCACTATCTCCACCCCAGCTCCAAAATGAGTTTAATTTGTAATTGTGAATGAAAGGGTCTGTGGATATTCAGGGTGAGGGTTTGAGAGTGATGTGAGGACAACAATGTTTTTGTCATGTATATGGTGTCAACACACATATTAATAAAGGAGTTTTCCGTTTAATGCGTCCGTCATTGTGAGCTCATTGCCCTCAAAACACATGTACAGTAATATATATAGGTAATCATAGCTTGAAGTAAACATTTGGCCAAGAAATAAGGATCAATTTGGATACAGACAGAACAGAATAAAAACAAAAGGCCTACAGTATAATGTGTGTTATACTGTATCAACAATATATATGGCACAGCCTATGCCTTTGTTCGGCCGTACAGTTTTAGCAAAGCGAATGTTGTCGAGTTATTAATGTGGCTTCTGCTCTGCTCTTCGCCTGTCTGTCTCCCTGGGTGAGACGACTTCCAGATGGTCTGGGGAAAGTGTTTGCCTAAGGTTACTGCAGGCCAGTCAGCCTGCCTCCACCACTTTGACAGAGAGAGAGAGAGAGAGAGAGAGAGAGAGAGAGAGAGAGAGAGAGGGAGGAGGGGGGTGAGAGAGCAAAACGAGCATACACGCATTGCGCCCTCATCCAGTATCAGCCGACGCCAATCCACTCCTTAAGCGGCAGTCACACGCTCAGCAGACTGGTTCCTGTCCATAACACCCTCACTGTTGTCCAGCGAAAACACTTCGACTTGACCTGACCCCGTCTTCAAGCCAGCCAGCCAGCCATCCAGCCAACCTGTTTTAGGACACAGATGCTCGCCGCTCTCTGCCCGTGTCGCCTCCCACCCCCGTCCAACCCCGCCCACCGCCACCTGGCTCTGCTAAGCACCGCCGACTGGAGGCAAAGCGCTGCTATTCCTCTTCCCATCGCAGAGCTGAACATAGGCAGGCACCGGAGAGGAAGAAACCAAGGACACCCCAACACCGAGTGCGTGTCGATTCACCTTGATGTACCACGAACCGATATCTTAACGCGAACCACTAACGGCTTAACGGATCTCCAAGGAAAGTGTGAAAGGATTTAATGAGGAAACCCATCAGTGGAGAGCCGAGCTTGCCGCTGCATCCCCTCGGCTTTTATCCTCTCTCCCTCCACTCTTTCTCGCATTGACAAGAATCCCTGCTCTTAATGTCTCATCCACACAAATTATCTACAGTGAATCAGAAGTTCTTGTAACCGTCGCTCGTCCAGCTTGCTTGGAGTTTGAGTTCCGTTTCTGAACTCCTGGACGTGTGTCTTTAGAGTTCACTGGACTCTGTACCGTTCCGTTCACCTACCGATTATTGGATCGACGGGACCTTGCACGGAGTCAAGGACTGGAAATTATTTTAGCCCCGCCACAACATCGTACCGTATGGTGGGAATTTCTGCATCATTTCAGTGTAAGTAACCTACTGTAGTATTAATGTCCGGATTCTTTGATTTATCCGCAAAGTGCCAGCGTGCGTCTCGGTTGTGTTGATTGAAACATTTAGTGCGTTATAACGCGGTAAATGGTTGAATGATACAACTTTAGAATACACTGTTTTAAATAGATATTGCTTATTTATATAATCATAATTTTGTTGAAATTCTGCTACAGTAATGGATCTCGGTTAACTGATTTCTATTTCTCATGAGATATAGGCTACTGGCCTGTATAGATATAGTAGACATATAGCCTCTGTGCAAGGCTATATGTTATTTTTTTAATTTAATTTATTTAGGCCCATTTTATAATAAAAAATATAAATAAATAAATCTTGATATTATCATGTAATACTCAAGCAAATGCAACGTATGGTTAAGCTATAAAGCATATCCACTCCATAATGAGAAGTAATACATTTTAGCATGCATTTCTGTTATTTGTTTCTGTTGTATATTAATATCCATCACAAGCTAAACAGTAGGCTATGTACCTGAATGCCGAAGTAATCCATGTGATTTCAGACCAGGCTATATCTAACACATAGGCTGATCATTACCTTAATAAAACGTATTTTCGATGCACAGTTGTTCTGCTGTATGGAATCACGTGTTAAATAAACAACTATATTTATGTGTGTGATCAAAACAAGCTACTCATTTTGAAAATTGCAATTGAAACATGTTTTAATAAACAGATGCTCATGTAGTATCTATTGATTGAAAAGCTGTCCTCTGAGCGTTACAGATATCACTTCACTGCCCTATAAACACTGTTGGTAAACAGACCAACTTGAGTTCACAGTCTGATCGGACTTTCATTCCAATTAGATTGCCAATCTGTCACAGATAACTTCCCCCCTTTACGCGATGCACACGTCAGCTATCAGAAAGGACCGACACGTTCGCGGTTAGTGGGATGCTCCGCACATAGAAATCTAGTCTTTGGGAGAGCTTTTGCACGGGCACAAAATGCCAAAAGCATCTTCTCCAATCCATGTGATATAGTAGCCTCCGCCCGCTGTGAGTCTCTGCCCGTATAGTCATCAAAACGGGGTTCCTGTTTAATGGTTTTGACAGGGTTGAAATTAAAGGGTTTGAGCTATATTTTACTCAGATGGGAACCATTTACCACGCCTGGGAAAATAGTATAGGCAAAAGCATGAGGGAAGGAGGTATCTGGGACCATTATATAGTTCTATGGCTGGCACACACGCTGTTGATAGACGACAGTTCTCACGGGTCAGATAAGAGGGAGGAATGTCTTGTTTAAATCATTCACCCTTAAAAATACTCAATTGCCAAATAATCCAGTATGCGCTTACCACTGTATTTTTAACCCCTTTTGTAGGCGTGCCCATTGCAGATGTGTGTCCAGCTACATTAAAAGTCAGACAGAAGCGACATATAATGAGCATGTTTTGAACGTCACGAATCAACATGAAGGTCAACGTGTCAGTTTACCTTTAGATGCGTAAAACACCAACATTGTTTTAATGAAGCAATGGGCACTGCAAATTAGCAGGCGAAAATGAAAATTCGTAAACATGTTTCTCTATCGATCAATCATCAGTGGTTATGCAGTTGGAAGAACACCAAATTGTTTTCCACTTTCTTCATCAATGCTGCCATTAAAAGTGAATTGAAAGAAATAGCCATTACCTGGATTGTGTGTGTTTGTTCACAGATAGGGAAAGACAAAGGAAATAGAATTAAACAGGCGAGTGAAGTGGATATAATAATTGCATACCGATGTATGTGTACAATGATAGCTGGTTATCAACGTGTGTGTGTGTGTGTGTGTGTGTGTGTGCGTGCACATTGTTTAAAGAGGGCCGTATTAGCTATACAGTAGCTCTCTATGGTCCCTGTCTCTGCCACAGCATCAGCTAGTGGTTCTACAGGGCCATCGGCCTCCCCCTCACCAGCCGGCCTCACACCTGTCCCCCCCTCCCCTCTGTCCTGTCCATCCTTCTACCCCCCCCCCCCCTCTGCTCCCAGCTATACGGGGTCAAAGGCATCAGGCTGCTATCGGCACACTGCACGGCTTCCCAAACGGACGACGGCGGCCATTTCACACGCGCAAACACCGCCGCGGTTGCACGCATACATGTGTGTGTGTGTGTGTGTGTGTGTGCGTGCGTGTGTGTGTGTGTGCACCTGTGCAACTGGCTGGCAAAATGAATGAGTTGGAGGCATGCTGTCTGTGTAGGGTGTACAAAGTGTGGCACAAGTGTGTGTGAGCGAGCGCATGCACGCACGCACATGCACGCACACGCCTGTGTGGTTTAATTGATTGTGTTTGCTCCTTTAGGCAGTCAAACAGCTGCTTTTGATCTCAGCCATAGATACCAACTGCCTAGTGTTTTTTTAGGGCATTCTAACACAATTACCTTCATGCCGAATGTTTAAAAAAAAGCATTTGTTTGCCTTCAGTTTGGAGCAATTATGTACTCTGCTATAACTGTCTCTTTTTAAAGGCTGATGCAGAAGCATTTGGACGTAACACGGGTCTATGCGTTGCTGTGAATCACATTATTATTATTATTATATTCAGATTGGATATATATACTCCCACAGTGGCCTTTCTTGACGGCTCGACGCTCTGATTTACATGTCTTTGCAAAGTGTTCCCAGCCTGACCCCTGTTGATTCAAACCCCTTGATCATAAATGAATTACATGATTACATTACTTACTAATATGCATTATCTTTCTAGCTTTAGTAGAAGCTTATAGAAGTATAACATGTTCTCCATACTCGTTTAAAATGCATTTTTGTTTGATATCCTGCCTCCAAAACTATACATTGCATAAATCGTGAGTGCTGGGTTCGAAGTGGAAAGGGTCTGAATTTAATACTGTTCTTTCGGGACTTTAAATTTGCGGCCAATCATCAACTAGTATTGGATACCAAGCCCCATGGTGTATAACTACTGTAGTTGAAGATGTATAGATCTGTTCTGATTATAGAGCTGCCTGTTGCCAACACAAGGACAGAACTATAGATGTAATCTCTGTGTGTGTGTTCAGTCGATAGGCCCATTGATGGTTATCAGGGAGAGGACAGCTCAGTTCACTCCTTATTGAATTTCATTGCCCATGAAAGAGCACCAACGATATAGAACGACTTGGTGCGTGCGTGCTTCTGTGTGTAGTGTAGGTGTGTGAGAATGTACATCCATAGTGTGTGTGCATCTGTGTGTGCCTTAACGCGGGAGAGAGCTTTATTGTTCTTGTGAGTTGGCCTTTACAGGGATGTGAAATAAAACCCAACAGGGCCAACAATTCCCGGCATGTTTCATGTGCGCTGTTAAATGTTTGATATGTCAAGATACAGAGATATTTACCATGTGAACTAAATGGTATGTCTCCTTTGTTGATATAAATTGCTGAATTAAATTTGCGGCTTCTTTATCTCGATTACAAGAGCGATTCAATTTTGTAGTCCTTTGGAAAAAAACAGTAGGGTAATGTAGTCTTCTCGTTATGTTTCCCAGAGACACAGCTGTTTGTCTCGAGGGCTATCTCTCACACAGCCAAGTGTTGTGCGTCTGGGATACACACGCAGTGACAGAGATATCTGTGGAACAACACACACACATACACACAAATATACAACCCCCGCCAAACACACACACACACACAAACACACACACATGCATGCACACACACACTGCTCTCTATATAATCTGGGATTGTTGCTAATTAACTTCACTTTTTCCAGCTCTATCACACATAGGCAGACATCTACACACACACACACACACACACACAGATTCACAGTTAGTTTCTCACAATGTCTGCCCCCCCCCCCCTCTCTCTCTCTCTCTCTCTGTCTCTCTCTATATATGTTTCTGACTGTTTATTTTCCTGCCTCCATCTGGAGTCTGCTGATATTGTAATCGCCCTAATGCACATTGCCTTTCCCTACAAAACACACTGACACACTGACACACACACACACACACACACACATACACACACACACACACTTGCTCGCACACACACGCACATGCACACACACGCGCACGTACGCACACACACACACACACACACACACACATACAATGTGCCACCCTGACAAAACCCTTTTTCTTACTCCTAAAGATAAGCCACTGGGTCTGTGTTTGTGTGTGTGTGTGTGCATGTGCACGTCTGTGTGGCGGATGATTACAATACACGCGTGCTTTTTGCCCTGCACTCCGCCGAAGGCAATGGTATAGAATAGGTCCTCTCTCGGCGATGCAAGGAAGCGATACCGCAAACAACAGAAGACGTTGGCCACTATCACTAACCTCCGCTGTTCATTTTCTCTGTCACTCAATTTGCATTTAAAGATGGCGGAAAGTGGCGGAATTCTCGGGTGGTCTTGGAAATGCCTCTGTGTGTGTGTGTGTGTGTGTGTGCAGTGCTTTGGTTTGGTGAAGTAGGCGAGACCTTGAACCAGGATAAGGTGAGGAGACACGGTGCACACAGAGCTGTGATTGATGGTGTCCAACTAGAGAAGGCTTTTCTTCTTCTGGTCTTCACAAGAGGATGAACTGGTCGGCTTCGCTGCCCGTCCATAAAACGGGGCCATAAAAATCTTTTTTTTTTTTTGTTCTTTATTTGCTTGGGCCTAGTTAGGGTGTGGGTCACGGGGACAGAGGCGCTAGTTGAAAAACAACCGAGCAGAATGAATATCAGACAGTCCGACAAAGAGAGAGAGAGAGAGAAAGAAAGCCGGACTGCAGGCGAGACAGACAGACATTACGTGTGAGTGTGAAGGGCAACAAGGAAGCTCACCTCTAGTCTGTCACGCTTTGCCGCTTATAATTACCTCGACTGACAACACTTCCCCCATAAAATTAAAATTAAAAGTGACGTTGTTATCATTGACCCGAGCGTGAGAAAATAACTTGTGTCTTCTCTCGCTGTGTCTCAGAAATGTGAAATTAAATTATGATTGCCGCCCGGGCTTACAATAGCCCATATCAGCTTGGATACCCTCCTCGATATTTGATTTACGGCTCCGTTCTATCTCATTAATTTTGATGTATGGATTTAAACGGTGTACTTTATGAAATGAGCAGCCGCCAGGATGAAGCCTTGGCTTGCCTGGTAAAAAAAAAAGCGTAATTAAGATGAGGGTAAGAGAGAGCTAGAGAGATAGAATGAGAGATGCATGGATCAATAGATGCAGCCAGTGGACCTTCTGGTTTTTTCACTTGCCGTATTGATGTGTTCAGTCAATTATAGCTGGAGCGAGCCAAGAAGGAATTGGTGATGTGGTAAGGTGTGCACGTGTTTGTGTATGCGTATAAGTGTAGTGCACATGCGCACACAGAAGAGTGTGTATCTCTTAATTGTGCATCTCACCGTGTAGGGGCGGGTGCGTGTTTTTCAAATATTCTCAATTGGACGCTGAGCTTCAAATGTACTGCATTGCACACATTTGTTTTTGCTTAAAATAAAACAGGTCCTGCCTTCCGTCTTAAGTAAACATCTCAGTGGACTGAACAACCCCCCTCATATGTTAGTGGTTAAATTGCACCAGTGCTGCCAAACACAGTCACATTCTCCTCTCTGTTTGACTTGCATGGTGCTCATATTGCAGGAGACCGTGACAATGGGATGACGGTCATTGTCTTGTTGTCAAACTGCCAGCAGGTGTTTGAAATGATAAACGGCGGGTGTCAATTGTATCAAGGAGGAGCTGTTTTAGAGAGGAGGGTGGTTGAAGCTGCAAAATAAACCCCCCCCTCCCCCTCCCCCATCCTCAACTGAAATGGTTTCAGGGACTTATTTCTGTTG
>JAODLL010005157.1:0-10708 GCA_026546735.1 Forbesichthys agassizii
TATGGTGCATGGACCGAACCGCAACGTCTGTACCGAACGGTTCAATACGAATACACGAACCGTTACACCCCTAATGTATATATATACACTGTATATATGTATGCCTATATACAGTATACATACACTATAAGCCTATACACCGGCATATCATATTGTGTATAAAACACTCTGATTGTAAAGAAAAAACATGTAACTTGTTAATGTTTTTTCTACAGCCAACCATGGTTAAATCCATAGCAGAGATGTTGTCCACATGTGAACAACAAGATGTCAGCCAGTCCATTATTCAACAACACCTCATGAAGACACATTCGGAAGCCTTACAACGGATTGTCAATCCCATACACACAGTAGCCTAGTAATTCTACAGTAGTACCTACTTAGTGCAGGGGCTCCCAAACTCTTCAGCACACAACCCCCAAGATAACAGTGCCAGACCCCACGACACACGCATCTACCCGGTGGTAGAAGCACATATTATTTGACAGTATGTTAATATTGGCTAATACATCAACATAATGTATCAATTTTACTGCTAATAATTATGGCTAAATAATGCTATTTCTAAATCATTTTGAAAATCATCTCGCAACCCCCACTTTGAGAACCACTGCAATAGCAGCCTATACACTTAGGCTCCGTGACAAATGTAGTTATCTTAAAGCATTCTTCTTATCTGCTTTTGCCAAACAGCACAGCGTCATAAATCATTGAAGAGATTCATACACTTAGGCCTAAATACTCAATGGGAGGAAGCAATGCTCTGTGTCTGTCCATTGACTCACATCTGGCTAATCGGCCTGGGAACAGATCGTCTATGTGTGTGAGGCCCCTCTACTGTATGTGACACGCACAGATCACTGCAGACAGACACATTTAACAAACGAGCTGTCCTCTCTGTCGCCATTGACGCTTTGGCATGACGTCATTGGTTGCAGAGCGTTTCAGTTTGAGTTCATGTGAAGTTCCTAGCAGCTCCATTATACGACAGTATGTGTAGTCTACAGCAACATCACGCAACAATAAAGCTATGTGCAGCCAAGAACCAAACCAATGAAACACACAACCTGGCCTGAAAACACCATCGCCAAACCTATACTGCCCTCTAGCGGTAATACATGTGATAATACCGTTCTCTGTCTTGATCAATAATGACCAACATGTTGTTAGTTATTTTCGGAGGAACACTCACTATTTTGAATTATATGTGCAATATCACAGACTGTAAATATCCAGTAGCCCACTTTTAGAATGAAATGTCACGCTTTAGCCGAAAACATATATTGTATCAATCTTACAGACTATTTATCTACAGTTTGGGTTTACTTCCTGATGAAGTCTATAGGCTACGTTTCACATTGCAAACACAGATGTTTCTAAAATACAAACCGGATCACCTTCGATGCACCCCAGAACCCACAACAAGAACCAACCCCATTAAACGGGGTTGTTTCTTCCTTGTGACCCGACATGCCGATAGTTAGGAGGTGTGGTGTCACGTGGTGCGACTTAATATTGCTGAGCGTTAACGCCAGTTGCTCAAACAAGGCAACTGCACCGGTAAGGTCATACTGTACCTGCAAGAAAGATGGACGCAGTTTACAAAAGAGTCAATGGAGATGACGGACCAGATGCCGAGGGTGGTGGCTCGAGGGTAAATAGTGAATCCTTTCAATAGTAGACGCAAAACGCAGAATATGCTACTGACAACTTGCAAATACTTTTATTATTTATATGTTGTTATAGCATAAATACAAAACTAATTACATTTAGCCTATTGAATTGTCAAAACCATCTGTTCGACTGCGCAAGGGAAAACATTTAATACATAGATTTATAGATGTTCTTTATGGAGTCATGGCATTTAACAAACATCAGAATAGGGCAAAGGGGTTGGTATTGTGCAGTGCTGAGGCATGACGATTCCTTTCAACGGAAAAACAAAGCCGTGAAAAGCATTGCTGAACATTGTTAACAGCTGATATTATTCAATGGTTATTTTGTACGAATAGGTAGGCCCATATGAACTCATAGAAGTAGGTGATTGCACGGATATGATATGACATGATATGATATGATATGATATGATGGGCTATTATAGGATAATATGCACTATATGCTAAAGCAGGAGTTCGCAGCATTTTGTTCAGAGCAGAGGGTTCCATCTTGAAGATTATACGTGGAATGCAGCAGGCTTCGCTTTCACCTTCGCGCAGTTTATTACATGACACACGCGCACACGCACACACACACACACACACGCACACACACGCACACACACAGGTGTATCTGTATATTGTGAACATATCTGTGTAACAATATGTTGTGCTAACAATAACAGATATGTTAATAACCTCAATTCAACATCAAGTAAATGCAGAATAGTTACTGTTAACTTATCTTAATTATATTGTTATACTTAGCTACCTACAGTATAGGTTCTCACCCAGAGGAAGACAATGCTGGTATATTAACAAAAGTTATCATGCCAGGTCGCTATATGGGTCCTATTTCACTATTTTACTAATGCTATCGGTAGCTCAAATAGGGGGGAATTCATTCAAGGCGCACTATAGTGAGATTGTTAATAGTGTTTAGCATTGGTGGGAATGTGAATGGGAAATGTGACATCACATAACTAGCAAGTGGCTTTTTTCTTGTGGCCTAAAGGACATCTGACTTATCACGTGTCATTTAGATGTTGACTGACCATTCATGTAGTGGCCTTCTGATGTAAGGCTTATAAAGTGCGTGTACTGTAAATGCTTAATGAAGCACCAGTGCTGGTTATGAACCATTACAATATAAGTTACTTGTTTCTGCACAGTTGCAGTTATACCCAGACATGACATATAATATATAATATACACTGTAATATAACTATAAACAACACAAAGTAGGCCAAGCTTTCATAATATTCAAAATAAAATAACTCATTATAAATTATATTATAATAAACTCAATGCATCAAACAAACAATGCCCAGACAATCTAGAACATTCTAGATCCTATGGCCCACTCACAGCCGACCATCTCTCTCTCTATTACAATATTACAAACAATGGAACATATAGTCTCTCTCTCTCTCTCTCTCTCTCCCCCTCTCTCTCTCTCCCCCTCCTCCCTCACCCAGAGGAGGAGAGGCTCCATGTACCTGGAGGAGGAGACCAGCACCAAGGGGGGGGTGGTCACCTGCATCTTCTCCCTGAAGGAGGAGGTTGGTGCTTTGGCCCGCGCCCTCAGGCTCTTTGAGGTACAGCACAGGCCCCGCCCCTTTCCCTTCTCCAGCCAATAGCAACACACACACACACACACACACACACACACATGCCCACCCCCCTCCCATTCTTCCCCCGTAGTTTAAAGGTGGCATCAGCGATTGTAAAAAAAAAAAAAAAAAAAAAAAACACAAGCAGATGTGTGAGTGTAAGTTTACAACACCGCTAACTTCCTCCGTAGCTCACTGTTTATGTTGTGGGTGCACAAAGCCAGAGGAGTCCTGTGCCTGTGAAGCACTGTGGGAAGTGGAGAGAGCTTAGCAATTCTAGCCAATCAGCTACTCGTTAGTGGGCGGGGGGCGCACACCTCTTCCTTTTCCTAAAACAATACGACCGACAATGTTTTGGCAACACTGCTCCCAGTGTAAGACCAAATACAAAGTTAGGCGCATAACTTCAACCCAGCTCTGAGCCTGACTCCACCCAAACGTAGTCGTAGTCAAGGGGATGGGAGAGGTTGAGGGCGGGGCACATTAACATCAGTTCATTTTGATGACGCACGAGTGGACCAGCAAGAACCTTGGGCGATATTAAATAGTCATGACATATAGAGCAAATTTTCCCACAATATAATTGTCACCACTCGGCAACCATCTTTGAAACGCCATGGGCAGTTATTTAGGAAGATGCAGTATGCTTACGTCAATGCAACCACACGATTGGTTAAACAGGTTAATGCAAGTTCAAGTTCAACCCTTTATTTGTCCCCATGGGGCAATTCGTTTTGCAGAAAGTACCACATGACATACACAAAGTTGAGCGAATGATTGTAAACATTCCTAAAAAAGAAATCACCAATACCTCACACCACAAAATCATCATCTGGCCTTCTGGACAGAATTTATAAGGGCAATAGCTTTGGGAATGAATGAATGTTTATATCTGTTATTCTTTATCGGAGGAAGTCTAAACCGTTGTCCAGAGGGAAGGATCTTAAACTTTCTGTAAAGGGGGTGGTCATCACCTGATAAAATAGCCATAGCCTTTCACATGACTTGTCTGTCATACAAGTCAGTGAGGTTATTCTGCTTGACACCTATAATTTTGCTGCTGACCTTTACAATTTTTGAGAGTGATGTTTTTGACTTGACGCTGAGATTTCCATACCAGCAGATAGCGGAAAATGTTAAAACCATCTCAATATACGATTTATTAAAAAAGATCATGAGGATTTTATCCACCTGGAATTTGGACAAATTCTGCAGACACAACAGTCGTTGCTGGCCCTTTTTACATTTATTATCAATTATACTGCCGAGGTATTTGTTGTTTCTACACTGGCTACAGCATGTCCCTTTATCGTAGTGTTCAGCGGGGCAGGGGGCTTACGTCTAAAATCAATGAGCATGTCCTTTGTTTTTTCCACATTTAGTTGAATGCCTTTTCTCTAAAGCAGACGATTGGCTCTTTTGGATTATTGTATGTGTTATTATTGAGATATTTTCCTTCAACTGACATATTTGCGTTTCAGAATTCTCCCATAGAGCTCCATTTAAAGTTCCCTAAGTGGCCTGTCTCCTCTATATAGTGTCTCTGGTAAACACTCTCAGCAACCATTCACCCACCCAAACAGAGCTGCAGTGTCACCCCCATCCAGAATCTATGGGTCATCTGTATGAGCACACACTATGTGGCCTTTTGGCCCCCTCGCCCGTGCCTGGCCTCACGTAGCTACTTGTGAAATAGTCAAACATGGGGGCGGCGACAGCTCGCTGAACCACAGGTCGTGACGGCCGTAGGCGTGCTGCGAATGCCAACTTCTAATTTGCCACCTGGCTGGGCTAGAGTATTGGTGATGTACGAGGCGTATTATTGTTGTGCCCCACTGCTAGCAGTCAAAAATGGCTGGCTCCACCTGCATCATTACATAACCTTCGACATCAACGTGAATTTAAAGGTTGAGTTTGATGTTTGCAGGAAGGCAAACAGCCTCTGAGAGATTGTTGGTTTTCTGGGAACCAGCTGGTACAAATTGTGTTGTTTGTTTGAACATTCTTAGGGGTGGAGAATGTTGGTGGGGTTCTCCGATCAATAGCAAGTTTTCACCATGTGTTGCTCTCCTGTTGCAGCTGGAAACATCTGAAGGCCCTGTGGTAACCAATGAGCTCCCAGCACGCACATCCGCCCCTTCCCCCAACTCCTCCCCTCGTCCACTCGCTCCTTTCCCCGTCAAGCCCTGCCAAATAAACCCCCTTTCCCCATGCATGAACACCAAAACCTCGTCAGAACATTTAATCTCTACAGGCAGATCGTCCCAGTGCCATCTCTGATCAGAACAACCCAAACATGTCCCTTACAGGTCCCCATAGTTAGGGTCCCCATTATTAGGCACATTGAATTATTTAATTTCCAAACCCGCAATGGTTTGCACCAACACACACACATACATACACCATAGAACGTGTATATAAACATGGAACAATCTTCCGTGACATGACCCATAGCTTTTCTCAAGAAGGGTTTGAAGACCGCTCTGTGCTGGCAATGGCCGTCGCCAATCTTTGCAGTATACCTCACTCTGCCTGTAACGATCGCTTATAATGGGATAAATGTATCACCAATACAGTTGTCATGAACAGGGAGACTAGCTATAGGGACAACATTGCTTGTTTTAAACATATTTACAGACATAAACATTTTAACATGGGAGTCTATGGGGACTGACTCCCTTTCGCAGTCAGCCTCAAGTGGCCATTCGAGGAACTGCAGATAGTGGCACTTCCACATTGTATTTATTTCTCAGCACCCAAGGTTTCCCCTTGACACACACACACACTGTGGGACCGGCCCTCATTGGAACGCTATAATCTTTGGTATTTACGGGGCAGGTTTATGTGTTGTAACGACCAAACCCTGTGACAGTGCCCCCTACTGATCCAACTTACCACACAGGCATGTGACCCATCATGCCTGTCATGGGGTTGAGGACCTGCAAGGATTTGGGCTCCCTACAACCCCCCCCACCCCCCCCTTCCCTTCCTATACGCTGAGTTTGCTGGGAATCTAACCTACAAGCTTTGCAAGGGAGAGTCAACCACCTTTTCCACTATAATATCTGACTGTTTTGGCTGAACTGTTTATTATTATTTTACTATTATTAATTTATTAGAATAACACCTATACTAATCATTAGTCAATAAGCAATATAAGTGATGCACAAGACTTGTGTGGTGCTCATGCAGTTCTGCCTATCCTATTCGGTGGACCAATGAATAAATGACAGATGTGGCACCCAGACACCAGAATATAACATCACGAATGGAGATAGTTAGGCGTATAGCTGAGAAGGCAGTTGGCTGAATCTGCACTGTACTGTTTCAATCAGTGAAACACAGCTAGGGAAATGGCACTACACTGTAAAACATTTGACTGAACAGTAGCCTAGACTGGTACTTCAGCCCAAGTCTCTGTTGGCCAGAAATGTAAATTTCACGCCTTCAGGATACTGCTCCGGAACCGAAACAGCAGTATTCACGCTTTATTATTGTGGGGAGTGGGGGGAAGAGCGAGGTGTATTGAGATACGTCTGATCTACAACCGCATGGCCGGCCTGCCATAGAGCTACAATGGTGAAAATCAGATCCAGATGGAGATAGAGACTCTGGAACCACCTCTCCGATCACTCGGCCTATGGTAGGGGGAGTTAGCTCGACTCCCTCTTTCCTCCCCCTGAGGCTGCATGAACAAAAACAGATTTTCTGCCGCAACTGACAATTTCAGAGAGTCACGCAATCTGGCAGCGTCTAGTAATGTCCAGTAAGAACAGTTTAAAAACACAATGTAAGAAGTGCTTTCATGTTGCTGAATATTACATGAATAAATACATTGTAATATATTATATATAATATTCATAGAATGATTGATTACGATACGATTGGAATACCGTTAGCTTACCACACAAGCTCATTGTGTACTTTACATTATATTGGTTTTCAGACTTGGCCAGTTAAACTTGACATAAGTTAGTTATATCAGTGAGTATACACCGCCATCTAGTGGCCAAACTACAACACTGCACCACATTTCACGCTAATGAACAGAGACGGGTTCAGGGTGAGAACATTCCTCAACAGCCTGTGTTCTCTCCGCCCACCCTGGTAGGAGAAAGGCATCAACTTGATGCACATCGAGTCTCGACCGTCCCGGATGAGCAAGGAGGCGTTCGAGTTCTTCATCAGCGTCAACTCCAGCGACTCCCAGGCCCTCGATGAAGTCATCGACGCGCTGCGCACGCAGATCAGCGGGCACGTGCACGAGCTCTCGCGCAACAAACAGAAGGACACAGGTGTGTGTGTCTGCATTTCACACAATGTGTCATACCTGAGGTGCGTTCCTGTTGGCAAATGTTGGCGATCGCGTTCAAACAGTGCGTGTGTGTGTGCGTGTGTATGTGTGCGTGCGTGTGCAAATGTAAAACTGTTTAAAAAACAGTTTAAAACATTTGCACACGCACGCACACACACACGCACACACACACACGCACGCACACACACACATACGCACACTCACACACACGTACACGCACACTCACACACGTACACTCACACGCACGCACGCACACACATATACACACACGCACACATACGCACACTCACACACACACGTACACATGCACGCACACACACACACACACACACACACACACACGCACGCACGCACACTCACACAGGGCACAAGAGCATGCCTTTCAGACCAGCAGGCTAAATGACAGGCAGCGGCATCGCCAAGGAGATGGTTGGCCTGTCCGTCTGTCTGTCTTCCTAACGGGAAAGCCTTTTCTATTAGCTGTTGCCCGGACAGCGCTGGGTTTGACTATAGAGGAGGAACAGGCCTCGGTGGCGTCAGAGAAGGGGGGGAAGGGGAGGGGAGGACAGAGGGGTCCTGTGTCCCTCTCTCTACCCCTCCCCCTCATCCCCCCACCCCACAGCAGACCACAACGGGGGCGGAGGCATTACATGGCGGTGGTGGTGGCGTGCGGCGAGAGCCGTCCAGACCAGACCAAGGTCACGCCGGGCACCATGCAGCCTGCCACCGGGCTCTGCTGCTCGGGGTCAAGGGTCAAGGGGTGGTGGCGTGGTGTGCGGTTATTTGTGGCTTGTTATTGAGAGGGCCTGTTTATAGAGGAGACTGGCGGACTCCCCCCCCTTCCCGCCTGGCTCCGGAGCAGGACCACACTGCCCAAATGTAGATTGATGGCGACAAGGACCACCCCCTCCTCCCCACCGTTGCTCTGGAGAGTTTCACAATGCCCCCCCCCCCAACACACACACACACACACACACACACACACCATGCCTCCCCCCAGGCCACGTGGCTCACATCAATATTCATCTGTTCACATCACGGTGAAGTTATTGCTCCTTCGTCTAGTTTAGAACAGCCAATACATGTATACATATAAAGCATTTATATTTATACTTTATATAGTATTTGTAGTCTGGCAGCTTGGGTGCTTTAGAGAGCGCCCCCAGGTGGCCATATGTCTGAACCCTAGCTCACTGTTTTTGTATAGGATGTAGGGGAGGGGTAGAGAACATTGTGATCTTATAGGAGCTGTGAGGGAGGGGTAGAGAACATTGTGATCTTATAGGAGCTGTGGGAGAGGGGAAGAGGCCGGTGAAGTGTGGTTGGGGGGGTTTCATGGTTCTTAACCAAGACATCATTATTGCAGTTAGTTTCATCCACAAGAGTAATATAAAAATGGGGTTTTATTATTAACATGTTTTTATTTGTTTGACTCCACCCAGTTCCGTGGTTCCCTAACGACATCCAGGACCTGGACCGGTTCGCCAACCATATCCTGAGTTACGGCTCCGAGCTGGACTCCGACCACCCGGTAAGGGACATCCAGCAGCCTGTGTTTGCCCGTGAGCTGTGGCAGCATACAGCGCGTCTCCACTCCACACGCCCACGTTTGTTATGAAAGCCTGGCGCGGAGATGACAGGGGCTCCACACTGCCGCTCTATTCTAATGGAAACAACACACAAATTGATGTCATTGCTTTGAGTGAGCCCCTGTAATTATAGATAATTGCTCCCTTTTGCCACCACCACTAAAGCAAAATGTATTCATTATGAGATGAGCAACAGGCTACAAAGGCCTCATTTGAATGTGCATTCAGTGGCTCCTGTGTTGCAGGGACGGGCGGGGGGCAGTGGGATCTAATCCCAGCAGAAGATTTCCACTCTTTGATTCAGGAGGCCGTGGGAGGGCTCTGACAGGTCTCTTTTTCTCTTGTGTCTCCCCTGCTCTGCTCCTTATTGTCTCTGTGTGCGTCTCAGGGCTTCACAGACCCCGTGTACAGAGCTCGCCGGAAGGAGTTTGCTGACATCGCCTACAACTACAGACAGTAACTATACTTTGAGTTGAAACACGCTGACATCCCCCCCATCCCTAAGGCATTACTCTGCATGCTTTTGGGTGGGGACGGATGAGGCTCACCAAATTAACATTCTAATTAACAAAATGAATCAAGAGAAAATGTCGTTTTTCAAAAAGTTTTTCAAATCTTGTTTTTGTAAATACTTTTATTTTGGTCGTTGTTATGCTACATATTCACACACGTTTGTTCTTCATGTTATTATGATCTATAAATACAGTGTACAGTGACCCTATACTCACCCCTATAACCCCCCAAATCAATTTGTTTTTTTGGGGGGGGGGGGTTGTGGCTCTCAGACAGTCTGCAAACTACTCCTTCATAACATCCATAACAACACGTCTCTCCCATTTCCTGTGTCCTGGGGG
This sequence comes from Forbesichthys agassizii, assembly GCA_026546735.1. Classification (NCBI taxonomy): domain Eukaryota; kingdom Metazoa; phylum Chordata; class Actinopteri; order Percopsiformes; family Amblyopsidae; genus Forbesichthys; species Forbesichthys agassizii. The sequence goes on from JAODLL010005157.1 coordinate 10,027, forward strand.
TGGGGGGGGCTGTTTTCAGGCCACTCCACACACACACGTGTGTGTGTCTGTGTGTGTGTGTGTGTGTGCGGATAAATGGCGTGTATTATTTACTGGCTCTACAAAGAGCCCCCGGCCCAATAAAACGCCCAGTGAAGAGGCACATATTTACATAGCTGTAAGATGGAGTGGCACGGTGGCCGCAAGCTCCACACTACCATTCTATAATAATAATAATAATAATAATAATAATCATCATTATCATCATCTTGTTACTTCACTGTTAAAATGTGGACATCAGCGGTGGCTAAGATCACGTCAAGTCTCATCTCAACAAGTTTTCGAGTCGAGTGTACATGCAGTGCAGCATAGTAGATCTGTCGGAGAATTATCTGTGATATGTTTTTAGACTATAGGCATATAAGTGTTAGTCTGTGTTACAGACCTATATTCACCTATATTCACAAAGTGAATATAGGTCTGGCCACGCTCCATTGGCAAGTGTTTGCAGTCATTTCCTCCTACTGGGCGTAGACCTCTGGTTAATTTTGATACTATTGGACAATGTTTAACCAATCACCGTTGTTGCAACTGTTCTGATCGCCTCATCTAGCTCTACCACCATCTAGAGCAGGGGTGCCCAACCCTGGTCCTGGAGAGCTACTGCCCTGCATGTTTTAGATGTCTCCCTGCTCCAACACAC
>JAODLL010005159.1:0-5000 GCA_026546735.1 Forbesichthys agassizii
AGTTTCTAGTGTGTGTGTGTGTGTGTGTGTGTGTGTGTGTGTGTGTGTGTGTGTGTGTGTGTGTGTGTGTGCGTGTGTCTGCTTGTGTGTGTGTGTAATACGTGTTCCTAACATTTATTGTTGGACTACCTCTCTTCACAGGCCCTGCCTACAGAGGCAGTTATTACGTCCAGCCCGGGCTCAGCCAATCACAGCTCTCCTTCAAAGACCTCTTCCTGGATGCAGACACTGGCAGGGTGTGTGTGTGTGTGTGTGTGCGTGTGTGTGTGTGTTGAAGAGAACGGGTACATTCCTTTGTGACATACCTTTTCTAGAGTCTCATTCCTGAAATACAGCACGATATAAGCATACGTGTGTTTCAGTAGTATTCAACACACTGAATGACACATTTATGGTATCTTCACAGAAGTTACACGCCTTTCATTATCTAATGGACAGTATGGTGTTTCAACAGATGTGAAGATTATAATACAATACTACTATCCTGCTTCTGTGTCATGTAAAATATTCAAGTTATTACACGTATCTCCTACGTGATGTAGGTACGTGCGCGGCATGTGAAGACAAGTGTGTGCTTCTCTCTGTGGAGCTGCAAGATGATTTCCACACCTGGGGTCGGAGTTCAGGTGCTGAGCAGACACATCCGCCTCTGTGCCTTCAATGGAGCTCAGGTGTGTGCCCACTGAATGTGGAGGTGACTCAGCGATATTGTGTCCCCGCGACCTAGGAATGTCTGTGGTCTCCTCTGCAGGGAATTATGGTCCGTCTCATAGTTCCCTAGCTCCACACCTATACTAATACAAATAATAATATAATAATATAATTATATAATTATCTTTATTTATATAGCACTTTTCATACAGAATTGCAGTTCAAAGTGCTTTACAGAGAGGGAATACATGTACACTAGTTGTTCTTCCCATCAACAAATACAGAAGTACAGAGAAAATACATTAATATAAATAGTTAAAGGAATCAGATTTTAAAAAAAGAAAATGGATCAGATGAAAGAAATATAAGAGAATTTTAAACCATATCCTTATTGTTGCTATGTCAGAATGTCAGCACCATGGTATAGCACCATGCTAATCTGGTTGAGGAAGTGCATATTCCAGTAGCAGTTTAGTTATCAGTACATGTCTTTAATAGGTGGTTTTATCCCCTTGTACCCACTAACCTCAGTGTAAGAATTACCAAGACTCCCTATTACGCATACAAGGGTGCTGTACAGCCTCAGATATACAGACCCTGCATGTATATTCACCAAACAACTACAGACTATTAGACTATGCTTGTTCGGTGGGATTGATACACAGACACTTATGGCTAGTAGACTTAACTGTACAGTACACCCAGATGAGATTGTGTAGAATGTTCTCACTATGAAGCAGGGAGTCTTTAAAATAGTTGCTTGGATGCTTGGAAGATGCTTGAATCCAGTTTCTAATAATTAATCCATTTGTATGCTGTTAAAACTATACAGGTCACACTTTAATTTGACCGACGGTGAAGGGGTCAAACTTGTCACGCCACTGAGAGTTGTGAGACTGCTATTACCGCGGCCTATAAAACAATGGCTTTGACAGTGCCTTGACCCCTTCATAACAGGGGAGGACCCACACTATGTAGAATAATAGGGTATATTATTGTTAGATTATTTGGGTATATACGTAATTATATAAGAATATAACATAATTGTAGGGTATATAAAGTACCGTACATACAGTACGTACAGCATGTTCATATCTCCATCTCAGATATGAGTGAGTATTCATTGTGTAACAGCCAGCACAACCAGTTTGGGTGACAGAGGGCCATATTTTAATAATCTAATATCACAGATTAAAGTGCAAGGCACCCACTGCATTTAGTCCAAATCTATTTTTGCTAGTTTAATGGCGGATTCTGTTGGGCCAGAGGTACTTACGCTCTTCATTATTGATGGGTGTGTTTTGGGCGGAACATACAGTACAATAAACCAATAAGTCATATCACATTCTCTTTACAAATTCAGTTGCGCTTGCATCATAGGAGGATTGCTATTATACCGGCGTGTTGGTGAAAGCTTGCGAGCAGACCATCTACAGCAACAGCAAGATTTCACCAAGATCCCTAAAATATGTTGATGTAGTTTACATAATAATATTTCACATTGTACTCTTTTAACTATTAATCCTTTGCATGTCTGTGTGTGTAACATACAGAGTGTATGCACGTTGTACACCTGCCATAGGCAATACTATCTTGATAATGTGGCGCACCCATTGACTTTAGAGCAGGTTTTTGCTGGTCAATCACGCGATCACTTTCCACTGACTAAAGATAGCAATGAGCCAGCAAAGCGCTAGACCACACCTCATGTTTAGACCAACACACTTCACCGGCGTGGTTCATTTACTATTTAAACAATGTGTGTGCTGGATGATAAAATGACAAATGTGTCTGTCTGAAACTCTCAAAGACACTTATGTTCCTGCTTTGCGCTGGGTGCAAGACATTTATTTTGTAATAAACAAAGGCTGGGTGGTGGGGTATATGTATATGTTATGTATATGTTAATTTGTCTATGTTAATCTGTTTGGACCTTGGATACGAGGTTAGCGCCAGTTGTATGCTTTGCAGGTGCTGAGTAACATACACACAGTGAGGGCTACCTACACTGGCAAAAGTCCCAAGACCTGGACCTTCTCCCCAAGGGTACTACACACACTAAACACAGCTAGCTTTTTTATGGGTGAAACATTGTGAGAATGTATCAACCACCTCTCGTGTTTGTGTGCGTGTGTGTGTGGGTGTGCGTGCGTGTGTGCCTATGTGCGTGTTAAAGATGGCAGGTGTTCTGCCAGCCCTACTAGATGGAGAGTGTTTCCTTCGTTGTAGCTCTGAATCTGCTGACCTCGGCATCCTGTTTGAACTGGGAGTTACCTTCATCCGTAATGTGAGCTCCCATCTGCTCACACACGCACAAACATGCACACACACACACACGTTAATAATAAATAAATAAATAAAAACACAATTGCAGGTAATACTATTGCCATATATGTGCTAATCAGAAGCATATAACCTGCCATCTCTATTCTAGCATAGTAGTACTATATAACGTGATGACTGCATTGTGCTCTAGTCCACAGGAGAGAGAGGGGATCTCAGCTGTGGGTGGGCTTTCCTCAAACTAACTGACTCCAATGGATTGCCGCTTCCTGCTAGGTACTGTACATTCATCTGGTGGACCAATGCTCGGAAGTGAGGTTGCGCGGATGCTAAGATAAGACAACTCAGTGAAAACAACAGTGTTAATTGCTATGTGGTCCAAATCAGTGTCAATTAATGCTTCGTGGCATCGCCTGGAAGCTCATCATTATACGAATATATACTAAATAACCTAAATCAGAATAATATCAAACTAAATAAACAAAACCCTACATTTGAAACAGTGTCACCACTGTTTAACGTTTGGTTGCTAGGCCGCAGCCGTTTGTTGTCACCAAGTTGTCACCGAGTGCTCAAGCGTACACACACGCACACACACACACACACACACACACACACACACTCACACTCACTCACAACCTCACACGCACACGTGCACACACACACACTCACACTAACATACAGCTGTTTAACATGCACATGTCACACAATTGGACAAACACAGCAGGACATACTTTCATTTACAGAGGCCTTCATGTCAACACCCTTTGCATAGGGGCACGCACGCACGCACAAACCAACACAGAAACACATGCACACATAATTAATCACACAAACTTCTTTGTAATTAAACATATATATTATATCCCTGTGTGTGTGTGTGTGTGTGTGTGTGTGTGTGTGTGTGTGTGTGTGTGTGTGTGTGTGTGTGTAGGACCTATGAGTTGGCAGTGAATGCTGGCGTCCCCTATGAGCAGGATGTTGACAAGGAGGCCTCTGTAAGCACAGCAGGTAGGCTGTAGTTCCTAGCATAAACAACACTATCAGGTAATGGCACTTTTCCATTGCACTTGACTAGACTGGTTTGCCGTCAGGCAAACATTGTGGATAGTACCTGCTATCTACTTGTGTTTTGAATTCCCTCTGTCGAGGTTCTAAGCGAGCCCAGGCGATACAAAAGGCGATGTGAAAATACTGCAGAATACTGATTGGTCAGAGAATTGCTACAGTGTCATTACGTGACATTGGACATACTCACAACAGCTTGAACACATTCTTTTATTCACTTTATATTAAATCACCTTTCAGACCCACAAAACCATGTCATAGTTTAATGATGAGTTGCAGACGTTCCTCTGTTTGGTTGCTGGCAAAAGGATGGGGATGTTTGTGTAAAGAGAAGGTCTACAGTGGCAAGAAGTCTCTAAATCACATTCTAACAGTGTAGGGAAAACTTTAAAGTGACTACAGATCAATAAAGGCAGGAGTGGCTCAAAGTAACAGCAGATTAGCGAATGATAACGAGCTGCATTGATGTACTAAAGCAAAGATGAAAAAGCTCCAAGTGCCATATGTGTTGTCCTCTCCTCTTTCCTCTGCTGTCCCAGGCAACGTAATCCAGCAGATGTTTCGGTCCAGGCGACAAGCCAAGCTGATAGTCAAGATACAGTCACCCAACAGCCGTATCAGAGCCCAGCTGAGGTAGGAGAGCTCTTTATCCACAGAGATGAACTCCTTCATGAGGCAGAGCTCGCACCATTGGTCACATGCCCAAGTAACACAATGTTAGCCCTGCGACCACAGTTTGAAAGGTTTAAAGCATTTTCAACTTCATAGCTTTAAAATGTAAGCCACCAATAAACCACTTATGGTACCTACACTGGGAAACCAAACAGTGCATGGATAACATGGGACAGAACCCCTCCCCTATGCAGAAAGCGACGTTTATCGATAGAATAGAATAGAATATTTCTTATATATTATTATTTTAAATGATTTTATATTAATATGTAATGTATTATGACTAGGGCTGTCAAGCGATTACATGCTTTATGATTAATTTATCT
>JAODLL010005159.1:7500-10707 GCA_026546735.1 Forbesichthys agassizii
ACAGGGACAAGAGACTACCATCTATTTAAATGTTTTTCAGAAAAACGTGAATTAGCTGTTTTGCTACAGTACCGTGTTTGAGAAGCTCAGGAAAATTGCTTTGTCAGCAAAATTATATGGAAATTAATACAATATATTATCTAGCCATGAATTCAAAAGGAAAAGTGATACAGGATTTGAACCTGTTAATATCTTAATTCAGTGAAATATAATTGGCTGAACAAACTTAGCCTAGAGGTGTGATAACTGTTAAAATGTTACTGTCATATTAGCTAACATGATAACTGTTCTCCAATGTGGTTCCTAGTCAACATGTTCATGATAATGAAATGTCGGATCACAAGCCTTGCTTCAAACAAATATGTTAAAACAATAAGTCAGGTTATTGCTGGTAAATGTCTTTTGTACTTTTGTAATAAATGTTTTTAATACCTTTGATTTGTTGAAATCTAAATATTATTTAGGTTCATACATTCTTTTATTGACCCTGAGGATGAGGAAGAGATATTGCTCCCCTATTCACAGATGAATCTGTTCTTTCTCCTTTAAAGTGGTACCACCCATTAGTTCAACACCACTGTTATGCCTTCTTGCTTCTGTGGCCTTTGCACAGGCATTTTAATGCCCTTTCTGCACCTGTTCTAAATTAGTATGCCGAATAAAACTACCTTGCTGCCTCTGAGACAGTCAAACTAGGGAGGCGCCATCTACTGGGCAACCAACAAAATACGGCTCCAACAACCACACAAACAAAGAATTGCTCTTTCTTCTCTCTTCTAGACATTTCGGTATGCATGTGCATGGCTGGTGTAGAGTTTAATTATATCAGATGACATGTTCAGAGTTAATCATTAGTCTCATCTATATATAGCCATATAAAAGGAACTTTACAGAGAGCTCAGACCAGTCTAGGCTGGAACGTTCCTGCATAAACAGTCTGTTAATGAGAGGAAACCAATAACTTGAATACCACCACGAAATAAGGAACTGAAATATTTACTAAACTAACAGCAAGTCAGCAAGCATGCCAAGTGTAGTGTGCCACCGCTTTCACTTTGAATCACATTCTAGTAGCCATTTATCCGTCAAAATGCCCATCCAAATGGAGCCAATCAAAAGCAAGGGAAGATGACATTTTCCAGAAAGCATGCCTTAGTGAAGGCAGAGATAACATTTTCTCTACAATTGCCGTGTGACATAAAGTCCCATAATAGTTTTGCATTCAAGGAAGTTTAATTTGTTTTAGAGGCGTTTTCTTTATGCAATCAATGGGGAATAGGCTATTTGGACACCACAGCAGACATGAAGGGGGGAGTTTTAAATTGGTCTAATATACATGTAAACAAATACTAAACTCACATTGACCTCTTGTCAAATAAAGACTAGACAAAGCTTAACAAAGCGTCTTGAACAATAGGTATACAGACAAACCACCTTTTTTTGTGTTTTTAGGCAAATAATACAACTCCAAATCTTATCTGTCAACATTCCATCTTGAGTTCAGCTCCTCATACACCCAAGCCGCTCCCACAGTGTCTCCAGTAGCAACTGAATGTTGTTGTTTAACTTGGTCACCCATGTCAAACCTGTGTAACAGGTTTAATAATACTAACTCTTGAAAGGAGAGGTACTCAGAAGTTAAGCCAAAAAATCATTCAGAGGCAGTGGCAATAAAAATAAGTTAAAAGTATACAATTACATTTTTAACAGCAAATAGGATCCAGTAAAATAAAACACATTGGCCCTTTTTTGTACAGTATCTTTCACTAACCCCAATATCACACACGTGGTAGAGTGGCACCATGGATGTATAATAAGAATGGCACAGGTGAATTAAACACTACAGTCATTACACAACACTACATGCTTAAGCGTAACACCAAAACACCCATTAGAATAAATAGATCACTAAATATGTAAATATACACACACTGGCATTACGAGCCAAATTGATGCTAAATCACAACAATAATAATCAAAGGTTCATGGGCACCGTACTGAAAAAACAGACTGCTTGTGCAGGGGTAAAAACACAACATACATAATGCTACCACTACACAATCAACAGATATCAGGCCTGATGCAGAAGGAGGAGCACCAAATCAGGAGGCACCAAACCCCCACATCCAGGGCAGCACAAGTTACATTTGTTTGCTAAAGTTATTGCATTTTGAGGGAGATAAGCAATTAGAAAATACATATTATAGCAACCAAACAGGCTTGGTTCTGGACTGCTTTGGCAATAAGAAATGATGGTCACCACCTGCTGTGCTGCGTGCCTCTGGAATGACATTTTGTTATGAAGCCCAACCCTAATGCTTCCATTGGTAAAAGTCTAATGTAGTGTAATGGAGTGTAACATGATAATATATCTAAGATGACTAGTTCCTAGTCATCCTGTAAGGATTAACATGGCCATTTTAATTGTGTATGTAACTTTATCTGATTAGTTTTACCTTTTTAATTTTCTGTATTTCTTTAAGAATATGTAGAATTATTAGTAATATGATTTGTAAACTACGCACACAAATGTAGGGAATTTGTGAAAACTTGTGGGATTATCTTGGTGCCAGAGTGACCAACACAACCATGTTGGCTGACCTGTAACAAATGCTGGTTGAAGAATGGGATGCCATCCCACAGCAGTGTGTGACCAGGCTGTTAGCCTGAGGAGGAGGTGCCAGGCTGTGGTTGCTGTGTATGGTTCTTCCACACGCTACTGACGCTCCTGTTTCTTCAATTAAAAAATTGATACATTGCCAATGTGTCTTGTTTCTTCAGACTTTAATCATACAATCCACTAAACAACACCAAACAAGAGTCAACAGCAAAGAAAAGCTATTTGGCATTGTCAGAGAAGATTTGACAAATGTTTCATGGGCACAACCCACATACTCATCTCTGCTGCTCATCCCACAAATACACGTTGCTTACAAATGTTAGAAGGGAGTTAATTAGGCTTTCTAATGGTATATAAGATGTATTGCCAAGAAGCATTGTTAAAACAAAGAAATAATAAATAAAACACAATAAAATACAATTGTCCTTACTTTTTATGTTATTATTATGATTGATTATTGTATAATTATTTACTATTGTATAGCCCTGCATGTTTTAGATGTCTCCCTGTTCCAACACACCTGATTCTAATGAACAAAGTTAGAAGTGTGTGTGTTAGAAGCCTGATAACGACCCATTCATTAGAAT
>JAODLL010005160.1:0-10706 GCA_026546735.1 Forbesichthys agassizii
TCACTACTTTACATTGCAGAAAAGTTTAATTTCTTCATTGTTGTCACATGAAAAGATATGCTCACATATTTGCAAATATGTGAGAGGGGTGTACTCACTTTTGTGAGATACTGTGTGTATATATATATATATATATATATATATATATATTAGATATTATAATGGCGTGTGAGAGTGTGCTCAGTTATTGCTTAACAGTCTGAGAGACCAGGTTGGAGTAGTGGAAAGTAGTTGATCTCGTAGTAAGAAAGATAAGAAAGCTACAGGGCAGGGGGGGGGTCGAAGCAAGTAGGAGACAGGATGATGTCAGGATGAAAGATTGGAAGGCATGTTATGAAGTATGCTATTGTATGTGTGCAAGTGATGTGTGCCACACTGCAGTCGTCTGTGTCTAGAGCTTTGACATGCCATTCCACAAACGATGCCATACCATCAAGGAGTAGACAGGCCCACACCGTGTGCTCCAGACACTATCAGCAAAAGACAATGTCAAGAATTCACCAACACTACACCTATGTACTATATAAGCCTCTAGGTCCAAGCAAGTCGGTGTGTCATTCTTTGTGAACTGCTGATGTTGTATGTTATCGGTCAGGGAATAGAATGGACCCAGAGGCTCTGTCTTGTATCTTTGATATACTATTAAAGCTGCTTTGTTATAACTTGGACATCGTTTCCTCCTACTTAAACTCCATAAAAGAACACGCAGGAACTGGTGTTAGGAAAACCACCCAGATTCCAACAATTGCTAAGGCTCTCGGTGTTGCATTTGTCTGTAATATCAATAAATATCAATGACTCATGCCAGTGGAATTTCTGATTACCAGATTGTGTAGCCTAGGCTAACGTTATATGGAAAAAAGGAATAAATTCACAATTGCATTGCACAACAAAATTCGATTCGACTGAAAACATTCTGATATCTAGCACAGCCATAAACAACTGACAGTACCTGGTCTTGGAACATGGCTCCTCCAAAGGCCCAGACTGCAGCAAAGACAAAGTAGAGCTCGTAAAGCTCTTTGGTGCTGTCTGGAGGGGTGTTTTCTGGGGTCAGTAGGCAAGTCAACAAGTGACACAACATCTGTACCATGCTCTGCTCTGGGATGGAAATGATCTTCTTGAACCTGGATGGACATACACACACAATTCAAGGATTATATTTTAAAGCAGTGGTTGGCAAAACGCGGCCCTGGGGTTTTGATAATTTTATGTTTACATCCACATAGCCTGCTTCTATATGCACAATATCTGAAAACTTTAAATTTTACTCAACTATTGGACATTTTTTTGAAAAAGGTAAAAAAATGACAAAAGGGTGTCCGTCTATGAGTCTGAGAGACAGACCCTTTCAGTCAGTCTTTGCCCTCAAACATAACCCTAGCTACTTTTGGCATCTTTGGTCAAATCCTTTTCAAACATGAATATGTTGTCCCGGCAGCCCTTCTTGACAGATTTTAGGTTTGAGACTGCCTCTGTCTACACGGCCAGAGAATGGGTAGGCCTGTTTTGAGATGGAAATGTTGGGTCAATGTCTGAGATGGGTAGCTGTGTCAAACATCTCTAAATGAACTCAGCAGTCACAGGCCTGTGCGCTGAGCCCGCCATTCGAATGTCAGGGCCTTCTTGGGGCCCCTTCAAACAACCATGTTTTTCCAGGGCCTGGGAAAACTTTAGGAATGTGAAATTACAGTGATCCGTTTAGGACACAATGGTGCACATTTGGTGTAAATATTGATACCTTATTTTATGCTAAATTGGGAAAGTTCTATGGCAAGGTTATGTCATACTGAAGAACATAGCACAACTAATTCAATACGTGTCAATTTCCAGCTTTTCATTGGTCCAACTTAGAAAAGTATCAGCTGCCACTTTCACTCCCTTAAAGTCCCTGACATATTTTTTGAGGTTATCCTTTGTCCCTCAACCAGATGCTGAGCTGACAAAATATCCTTTCCGTGTGTCTGTAGGTACTTGGAGAGGGGGGATGTATGTTGGAAAATGCAAAAGAAATTTTGAGCAATGAGGATAGTGTCATTTTTAATCCCTTTGCTTTGACCCTCACTGTTTACTCCATACTTCTATCTCCCTCAACAGAGGCTTGGCTCAGCAGCAGGTCAACAAACAATGCATCCTGGAGATTACCAAACCACCAAACCCCCATTCACCACCTGTTTTTTCCTTATTGGGCTCAGTCTCCTGTGATGTTTGACCTCATTTGTCTCTTCCCAAGTCTGCATACGTTTATAAGACTCCCTGAGGGAAACTGCCACATAACTAAGTAGTGAGAAGAGAGGTGCACTCTCTATGACACTGCCTGTTGTGTCTGCCAGTACCAGATTTAAAACGTGCATAACACCAGGCATGAATTTGTGTTGGAGACTGTTCAGACAGGAATGCAGGGAACCCTTTATAAGGTTCCTGCATATTTGCTGCACCATCAGTGGAGTCCCCACACACATGCCAATGCCAATGTCAAGCTTGTCTAATGTGTTCTTTAGTAGCTCTGTCAGATATTTACCTGTGGATTTTCACAGTTCACCACAGCAACCAAACGCTCATGAACTACAGTACATCTGACATATCTGACAATGATATTGATGATGATTGATGTGACATCTTGAGTTGTATCAATCTGAACCAAAAACAGTCCCGCCTCTCTCTAACCTCATCTAAAATTGACCTGGCTGAGAGCATCCACAACTTTCCCAATAATGTCCTTTGGTAGCAGAGTCACAAGAGACCTTTTGCACCAGTGTCATGGTGCTTCTTGATTTGCTCAATACAACTACTATTGTGCTGTCGAAGGCACAGATCATAATGACTCAAAAGTATTACCTAGATAGTTGCCATGATTGACTGCAGTCTTTTCTAGTGTATAAGCAGCCTCTGCTTTATCCCCTCTGTAACTAAGTCCACATTTGCCTATGACTTTTATCACATCTATTATGCGTTCCATGACCTGACGCTTCTTCACCGGATGTAAAGACATTTGTTTGCCTCTCAGAAGGCTTTTTATGTCTGCCCTTTTACCCTACAAAAAGTAAGCACTCCCTATGGATCTTACTTTTCTCATGCTCTTCTATCTGTTGATGAACATGTTTTCATACATCCCTTTTTGAAAGGACTATCACTTGCAGCAGGTGAAAATGCCAAAAACACAGAATACAGTGATTGGGTTTTTTCACTGTATGTCAACCACTTGCGGTTGGTGCCAAGCTTGCTGTGAAAAACTAGCTAGAAAAAATCCTGTGAGCAAAATAATCAAAATGATAGGCTTCCTCATCTACATTAGCATCTGCCTGTGCCTCTGGGGTCTCTTGCTGGGCTATTGTCTCACTGGATGCTGTCTCTATATCTCCTCTGTCAGATTCTGACTCACCGGTATTGCATAACAAAAAGTGCATAAGGGGTGGCAGACTCAGATTAGGCAGTAGGTCGGATTTGTTGGAATGAACTCTCATGGGGGCTGTCATTGTCATGGTCATATTATTTTTCTGCATGGCTATCATATGGATATATATATGGATTTTGAATCGTGCACATTGCAATGTAAAACATGGATTTGACAGAGTAATTGATGGTGAAATGTTAAGTGTAGATTAAAAATCTATTGTGTTAAACAATTGGTTGATATATCAGAGTACCTATCCTGGCATGGTAAGACAGCTGTGTTGAACGTATGGTTGTATGGTTGTTGTGGTGGGTCCGTACACATTTTAATTACCATCCATCTTGTAAATTTATTAGTGAGACCTATACAGACTACATATTGTTTACAAAGTCCTCGCTACACAGACCCTAGCATCACGGGTAACTGGAGGAGTCAGTTTGTGCAGTGTAGCCAATTCAGTATGTAAGTTAATAAGTAAACAATTTTATATTGGTTTTGGACTATAAAATTAAATTGCTGCATCCAGGAGCAGTGTAAGAATGACCACCTATGTCGATTCTTAGTTTGACTGTCCTTTTCTCAGTCAGTGACAGTCAGTGCTGTTGGTAGTTTTAGCTAAGAGTCAGATAGGACTGAAGAAGCCAACCAACCTAGTGATGTCACGTTCATCGGTAGAACAAGATGGCGCTACACAAAACTGTAAAATGTCATTTACATTAGTTGTTATTTTTAATCACAGACTGTGTTTACCGTATAATAATTTTTTAGATGGTACTTCATCTTTTAAATTAAGCAAACAATGTTTAGTGTTTCATTTCCACTTTAAGTTAACATAGAGAGTCAGGACACCCGTTTAACATTCCATCCGAAAGATAGCACCCTACACAGGACATAGTACCTTTCACTGCCCAGGGACAGACCGACAGACAGTTTTGCATGCACCAAATCCAAAAATCATTAGGGCCTACTATACCATAGTAGACTATAAATATACATTCTATTTTGTGTACTGTAAATATTTATTTTTTATATAATTAAAATAAATATGTGCTTACCTGATTGCTTGTAGATTCTGGCTTTGCTTAGGCTTACTCCCTTTTGGCTAAACAAGGTGATAAGGTTAAGTATTTAACCATAACAGGCTAATCTGACAACCAGTGGTAATTTTGGCAGCAATGTTAGATTTAGTCTTAAAACTCTTTAGATGAAAATGCCTAATAGTTTAAGTCACATTTAGTCACATATTCAACTTTAAGTCAAAATGTTTTTTTATTTTTAAACAAATGCAAAAGTCTAATACCGGTATGGTCTGTTGCATGCAGATTGTACCCTTTATTCTGGCTGTAAGGACAATTTGTCAAGTAATATTTTCCCTTTAAATTCACTTATTCGTTTGAACCTAGAAGGCAACAAAGGTAAGGAATCCAGATTAGCGATGTAGGCTATTTGTTTACTTTTTAAGACCAGTGCGCATATGGAATCGATCCATGGTATTATTCAAAGGACTTAAAATTGCCTGACCACCACCAAACTTAATCACTAGAAGGCCGTAGGGGTCTACAACATGTATAAAAAAGATGGACTGCATCGGCCACTAGGGGGGCGCTACAGCACATTTTTAAAATATAAATATTAAAATGGCGATATCTCTGTGCTCGTTTGAGATATAGTGATCACACTTATTTCAACATATGCAGCTCACTGACCTTAATAAATTTGCCTCTTGACACTATGAGCTCAGACTTACTGTTTTGCAGGCAATTTGAATTTTCTAATTTTAGCTTTAGAGGGGCTATCTGCCTAAATGTATGTCCCCATCTCACCAAATTTATTGTGCATTATCAGTATAATAGCCTAAATATGTATGCCAAGTTTGGCGCCAATCGGCCTAAAGGAGGCGCTACAGCGCATTATCAAATTTGAGATGGTCAAATAGCGATTACTCTGTGATTGTTTGCTATACTTTGCTATACGAGCTATACATAAACTTGCATATACTTGTGCATCCCAATGAGCATAACAATATTGTCACAAGCCTATGAGCTTAGATGTCTGACATATGGAGGCACAATAGGAGCAAAAACCACTATTAGCTCAGTTCTCATGAATATAACCAGCCATTTAGTCCAAACTTGGTGTGTTGCTTGAATATTACAGGCTGTTTTGCTATGATTCTTATAAGGTCAATTTGCTTCATAATTTCATCCATTTTGGGGGGCCTGTGTTGTCCTATTTGTGTCAAATATTTGTCACACATGCTTAAACCCCTTCATTGTTGCTTGCAGCTTTATTTAGGGGTCCAAGCAGTGAAGCTGCGGGAAACCTATTGTAATTGTTAGTTTTATTATTAGGGGTCTAAGCAGCAAAGCTGCGGGAACCCTACTATAATTATTACACTGCAAAAAATGCCTTATCAAATTTAAGTGCAAATATATTAGTTATGAGCTTTCTTATGTTTAAAACAAGCAATTTTTACTGCCAGTGCAGTAAGTGAAATTCACTTAATAAGATTTCTTTAATTAATTGCAGATTTACTTGCAGATTTAAGTCACTAGATAAGCCATTTATATTACAAACAAGTCCAAGTATATTTTAAAATCTAAAAACAAGATTATCTCACTAAATTAGATGTTCGTTTTTGCAGTGTAGCTTTTAGGGGTCCAAGCAGCAAACCTGCGGAAACCCTATTGTAATTGTTAGTTTTATTATTATTATTAGGGGTCCAAGCGGCGAAGCTGCAGGAAACCTATTGTAATTGATAGTTTTATTATTAGGGGTCCAAGCAACGAAGCTGCGGGAAACCTATTGTAATTGTAAGTTTCATTCATATTATTATTAAGAGCCTAGCCACGAAGTGGCGAAGCCATTTTTGTAATCATGCATTTTCTTCTTCTTATTATTATTAAGGACATAGCCACGAAGTGGCGAAGCCCTTGTTATCGTGCGTTATTTTATTATTAAGGGCCTAGCCACAAAGTGGCAAAGCACTTCATGTTATTGGCGTTTTCTTATTATTATTATTGTTATTAGGAGAGCCAAGCACCAAAGGTGCGTAGGCACCCTATTCTATTTTTTAGCATTATTATTATTATTATTATTATTAGGGAGCCAAGCACCTAAGGTGCGTAGGCAACCTATTGTGTTTGTTAGCTTTATTATTAGGGAGCCAAGCACTGAAAGTGCGTAGGCACCCTATTGTGTTTGTTAGCTTTATTACGGAGCCAAGCACCGAAGGTGAGTAGACACCCTATTGAAATTGTTAGCTTTATTTTTATTATTAGGGAGCCAAGCATTGCGCTGGTTGATATGACGTAGAAAGATTTCTGAAATTTTAAACATTGTGACCACCAACTGGACAAACAAAACAGGAAGTATGTATATTTCCTAAACATTTAAGTCAGTTTTCACCAAACATAGTTTACATGTTTAACACTAGATCCAGAGGCCACACCAATGATGGCTGAGCACTTGCACCTCAAGACGACGCTATACTGGGTAAAAACATTAACCTTGACCCGAGACCACACTCACTTTATGAAGCAGTTGCGTTTTATGGGCGCAACTATAAGACATAATATATTTACCTATTTCTCTCTTTAAACTCTTGCCTTTCTAGAACCAAACACATGTATGCGACTCTATTGCGGTTTGGTGATTGCTATGACAACTTAAAGTAGGCCGCAAAAATAGGTCACCAGAGGTCAAGGCTGCCTTACTGGCTTGCCCTAAGGCTCTCCTATTTGCTTGCCCCTATGGCTTGGCTCCCGTAATCGCTGCTTGCAGCTTTAATTATTATTATTAGGGGTCCAAGCAGCGAAGCTGTGGGAACCCTATTGTAATTGTTAGTTTTATTATTATTAGGGGTACAAGCAGCGAAGCTGCGGGAACTCTATTGTAATTGTTAGTTTTATTTTTATTTTTATTTATTTTTTTATTTTTTTCTCGCCAAATTTGCAGGTTTGGGGCAGTTCTGGTCACGGCGTTTGCGCAAAATTTTGCACAGTGATAGCCAGATACGCAAAATTAGTCCAATCTTCTCCAAAATTGGCACACGTGATCTTCAGACCAGTTCGCACAAATGCATTCAAAGGATTTTTGATTTGCCAAACCGTTTGTCCGAAAGAGCCAATTAAAGTTGACGGCGAAGCCGCCAAACAGTAAGTGGCTCAATATCTCGGCAACCGTATGTCTGACTGCTACCAAACCTGGTAAACATTATTGGCACTTAATTAGGAGTACATAGGCAAAAGCTCCATTAAATATAGAGGCGGGGCTTTAAACCATATGACCGCCACGAGCCAATGAAATTCAACCAATCAAAGAAAGGCCTTAAAAATGTTTGACCGACATCAAACTTGGTCAGTATTAGATCATACCGGTCCCCAACAACATATTAAAATTTGGGAATTTCTCACCTGTAGGGGGCGCTACAGTGCGTCGTCAAATTTTAGATTTTTAAATAGCAATATCTCTGTGCTCATTTAGGCCACAGTTACCAGAGGAGTTACAGATTTTTCAGCACCTAATGTTGAACATAATACCCTCTTGAACCTTTTTATTTAGATATTTTGTTTTTCCGCCATTTTAAATTTTTTGATAAAGATTTAGAACGCTACTCCTACCACAAAATTTGACAAATCTTCTCTAAAATTGGCAGACTTTATCTTCAGACCAGTCTGCACAAAGGCATTTAAAGGATTATTGATTTGCCAAACAGTTTGTCCGACAGAGCCAATCAAATTTGACGGCGAAGTCGCATAACAGGAAGTGGCTCGATATCTCGGCAACCGTATGTCTGACTGCTACCAAACCTGGTACACATCATTGGCACTTGATTAGGAGTACATGCAAAAGCTGTAGCCAAGTATCCACTAGGGGCGCTGTTACAGAACACAAATTTAAATGCTCATAACTCTGAAAGGCAAAAAGATATTTCAGCCAAACAGGTTCTGTTATGAGGGACACAGCTTACTGTGCTCCAATAAATATGGAGGCTAAGCTTCAAACTGTGTGACCGCCACGAGCCAATGAATTTCAACCAAATTTGGTATGTTGCCTAAAGTTTACAAAATTTCACGGTTGCACCAATTGTTTCCTACTTCCTCTGAGTCCCATCTCCCATGGGTTTGATTATGCTTGGACCCCTTCATTGCTGCTTGCAGCTATATTTATTATTATTATATTTTTTTCCCTGCCAAATTTGCAGGTTTGGGGCAGTTCTGGTCACGGCGTTTGCGCACAATTTTGCACCGTGATAGCCAGATACGCGAAATGGACGCACATCACTTCTGGTGTCTATACACCCACCCCTCTAGCGCCACCAACAGGTCAAAGTTTGACTTTTCACACACTCATATCTCTGGCCCTGATTGGCCTACAGACACGCAGCTTGGATCAAATGATGCAGCTGCAGATGCTGAACAACTTTCCTATAGGCCATTTTCATTTCCGCCTGACTAGAAATTTCGCCATTTTGAATTTTGTGAAAAAGCTTTAAAACGCTACTTCTACCACAAAATTAGTCCAATCTTCTCCAAAAATGCATTTAAAGGATTTTTGATTTGCCAAACCGTTTGGCCGAAAGAGCCAATCAAAGATAACGGCGAAGTCGCCAAACAGGAAGTGGCTCGATATCTCGGCAACTGTATGTCTGACTGCTACCAAACCTGGTACACACGTGTCTGGGCCGCAGTTTGTCGAGCTATGACATTTGGTCGGCCCTGCAAATGCACTATAGCAGCAAATCGTTTTGAGTGAAAAACCAATTTTTTCTGATTGAAAACAGCAATTTGATCTCAAGTTGATGCGTTGCTTGAGTTTTACATGTTTCTTTGCTATGAGCCCTATCTGGCAAATTTGCTCCATATTTCCTTCCCGTTTGGAGCCCATCATCTCCTATTTGCGTCCCTTGTGTGTCCAGTATGCCTGGACCTCTTCTTTGCTGCCTTATAGCTTGCAGCTATATAAATATAGCTGCAAGCTATAATGCCTTACCTTATTATTCAAATAACGATAATTCTGTGCTGGTTTAAGCTAAAGTGACCTAAATTATTTGATTAATTGCAGCACAATGATCTCAGCCATATTGCTTCTTGAACCTATGAGCCTAGACGTCTTGCATTCCTGCAATTTTTTATGGTCTGATTTAAGCTTTTAATGGCTTTTCTGCCCATCCGTAGGTCCAAATCTCACCTAATTGGGTGTGCTTCATTGGCATAATACATATTATTATTATTGTTGTTCTTATACCCTGTATAATAACAACCCTGCCACCAAGTGTAGTACTAATTGGCCATAAGGGAACGCAATAACAAACAACTGATTAATAAGGAATATCCTGTCTGCAGATGTCTATTTAGGATTTGCACCAAATGAGCTAAACAAATCTCCCAAATTTGGCATGAATTGAACTTATGATAGCAGTAGCAGCAAAACACTTAACAGCAATTTCTATGTTATTAAAGTTAGATAAATTATTTTAAGTATTTTATTTTATGTGGCTATAAATGCTTCCTGCCACTAGATGTTAGACAGTGCCAGCATAGCATCTGGCCATTGTTATCCTGCGTATAGGCTTCGCCAACCATCATACAACTGAATCACAAAGAGGAGGACATACTGTACATCTGAACTTGCTCGGCTGATTTGAAGGTGGAGAAAAATATTTTCTGGATGTATTTGACTGCAGAATCTTAATAGTAGGTAAGAAACATCAGATTAAATACATTTTTATAAGGCCACACTCACTTCATTAAACAGCTGCGCCTCATGGGGGCACTATAAGAGATCAAATATTTGACGTATTTCTCTCCTTAAACTCTTGCCTTTCTAGAACCAAACATTTATGTGGTTTTAGGTCTTAATCTCACCAAATTGAGTGTGCTTCGTTGGAATAATACACTAAACAACTCTGCCAAGTTTGGGACTAATCGGCTGTAAGGGGACTAGTGCTGGGACGATTAGTCAACGTAACCGACGTCACTGGTTACGGAAATACGTCAATTTGCTAAATGTACCGTCGACTCAGAAAAATATACATTTAACTATTCTTCGATCTTAAAAAATAGTGCCGTCAATGGACTATGAGAGGCAGCAAGGAGCTGTGAACGTGCTTAGTAATCCTGAAACCAAAATAAAAAGACAAATGTTTGGCATGGTATGTGTTTGTGTGTACCTACCCTAATACATCCGCTGATATGTCTGTAGCAGATTAATTTGACTCGGTTTATAGCCCCTGACGCGGTAAATACCAGACGAGCAGCAGCTAACAATGTTAGCGTTAGCACTCTGCTAGATGCAGCGCGTCACATGC
>JAODLL010005161.1:0-33552 GCA_026546735.1 Forbesichthys agassizii
GTGTGTGTGTGTGTGTGTGTGTGTGTGTGCGTGTGTGTGTGTGTGAGTGCGGGTGTCTGACCTGTTGCAGGTCTTCCTGGTCTCCGCCGACATCCAGCGCCACGGCAACCGAGGCAAAGGGCCGACTGGCCATCTGCTCTCTCTCCCTCATCAGCTGCTGCAGAGAGAGAGAGAGAGAGAGAGAGAGAGTGAGAGAGAGAGAGAGAGAGTGAGAGAGAGAGAGAGAGACAAAAATGATGTCACAATGTCCACAACTGAACCACACATTTTCATGAGCCCATATTACCATATATAATATTATAATAATAATAATATCTTAAAACATTGTTTTAGGTTGTCCATCTTTGAATAATGATTCGAGGGAAAGAGAGAGAGAGAGAGAGAGAGAGGGAGAGAGCATGCACAGTGAGATGGATAAAAAGACAGGCAGTGGAAGTGATAGTGACACAGCGGGGGATGGGAGGGGGGGGCAGAGATCAAAGCATGATGGGAAACAGAGGTACATGGGTGAGGTGCACGGGGGGGAAGCAAAACTTTATCTTCTGAATAAATGGCAGCAGAACAGAGGAGAGGATACGGGCCTTTATTAGCACAGGTCCCGTGGTAACGAGAACACACACGCGCACACACACACACACACACACACAGGCTTGCGTTTGTGCACGTAGCCACAGAATTAGAATTAGCACACACGCAGACCATAATAAAGAAACGGAAATACCAGCAGAAAAACATGAACGTCTACAGATCGTCATTGCACATAAGGACATGCTGACGGGACACGCTGATGGGAAACAACACTATCGTGTTTAACTACAACAATACCCTCGGAAGTGGGTTAAGAAAAACAACTAAAATCCTCACAATGCCTCAATTAAAGCACATCTTGACTTTGTGTCATTTCTGCTTGGCTACATTCCCTGTTAATGAGGGTTTGCTTGCTCATTTAGCTCCGGGGTGGCCACCTGTTTCATGCAAAACAAACTCATTGCGGGACCATTATGTGCCAAGCTAAAAAATCATCAGTATGTGGCTGGTTGTTTTGGTGGAAAGTCCGCCTGGTGGATGCGCACAAACACACACACACACACACACAGCACACGCACATACGAGCACACACAAATACATTCATATATATACACACACACACAGCACACGCACATACGAGCACACACAAACACATTCATATATACACACACACACACCCTAAATAACAACATCACTGGGGCTGATAAGTAATCTGTGATACAAGATTGAAAATAACTATTCCTCTCCATCACTCTCCCTCTCTATCACACAAAAAGAATAAGTGAACTGATAGACATGGATAAATAAAGTAAGGTGAAGAAACAACACAACAAACAAAACACGTCTCCTCTTGGAAAATCCTTAAAAACAATAACAACAACCAAATGTCTTTTATTTTTGATAAAATGTCCAAAGGGACAATTATGTTTTGTTAAATCAATACTCCAGACTGCCTCTGTAGGCTGAACCTTGAATTTCAATGATCCCTTTAATACGCGCTGCGTTCACTCCGCATAGGTGTGAAAAAACAACACCAAAACCAAAAAGAAAAATGCTAATTATCAGCCACTCAACATTAGCATCATCTCTCCCCCCGCCCCCCAGCATAATGCACAGGGCTAGCGTGCATCTGTACCCATCACAGAGAAAAGGCTGCGCTTTGACGCTAACTGGCTGTCAGGCGACGTGCTAGCTCGCCAGCGGCGCGGTGGTGTCAGCCCATAGTGCGAGCATGAATGAATCCTACACACCTGAGTCTACACGGGCGCACTCAAGCGCTAGGCGGCCACTGCTATAGCGCTCTGCTAACAACATCTGCCCTCTCGTCATGGGTAATGCGGTGTCTTCTCTTGTTAACTGTCAGAGCTATGCTATCTTAGCGCCGCATGACAGCCTGTGTTTGCTAGCGTACCTGCCTGCTAGCCTCCTGCCTGTGTCAGGTTAGATTTGTTAGAGGCTAGGAGAGAGAGAGAGAGTGAGAGAGAGAGAGAGTGTCTCCGTGTTATGCGGCTTAGATGAGGTAATATATCTTATATAAGAACTTTATAGCCCCTTTAGAAGTGGCTTAGAAGGATTCACTGAACATCAAAGGTGGGCCCTGTGTGTGTGTGTGTGAGTGTGTGTGTGTCTATGTGCAGTATAACTGCTTAAAATGTGTTTACATTTGTTTTGTGCGTGCGTGTGTGTGTCATGTTAAACATGTCCTCCCTACATTGTGTTCCCTGAAGCCACAGTAGCTTTTACTGTTGAGTGAGAGAGGTGGTCAAGGTGAGGTGGGTCGTGTGTGTGTGTGTGTGTGTGTGCATGTGTGCGCATGTGATAAATCAGTCTAGACGATTGTGCGATTATGTGCAGACATAAAATGTGTCTGTGATGTTCAGCAGACACTGTGTCTTTCACCAAAGATCTCCTGCACGCTCATGTGACAGCAACGTGCACACATGTATAACGTGTGTGTATGTGTGCGTGTGTGTATGTGCTGGAGCGGGCACGTCCATAAGCGCACTGGCAAGTCCTTGAGCCGGCCCCTTGCAAGGGCAAGGCAGTGGCCATCTTGTTTGTCTGCCCGCCGGACTGTAAATCAACCATAAAATGCTTAATTAACTGTGCTGTGCCGTAAACAAGTGTTGCACATAAACCAGTGACTAGAGAGAGAGAGTATTGTGTGTTACATTGATGTTCATGTTTGTGTACTGTCACAAGTGTTGGACAGACTGGATTTAGTTTTTGTTCTTTTGTTTTGTTGTGCTTTGGAAACATTGTCTTTTAACTGTAATGCCAGAGAGAGAGACAGAGAGAGAGAGAGGGGAACTAGGAACCCCCCAGTTTCGTAAAGAACAAAATCATCCCCCCACACTTTTGAGATTAAACTAAAACGTTTTTATTTTTATTTTTAATTTTTTTATATGTCCGATGCAGCATAACTCGAATTAAATGTGTTTATTTGCCTACTTTGATGACCATCATAAGGCTACCAGCATTGGCAAGTCTATTCAATGCCTCACCCTCCTTGGTTGTTGCTATAGGCATGCCTGTAAAGTAATTTATTTGCTCCTGACATGAATTGATATATTCCAAAGCAAATAATAGCACATTTCTCAAATAATAGTTCTGAAATATCAGAGAGAAGCAGACAGAACTAAAAAAATGTTTTAGAGCTACAGTATCTTATAATTCCACCAGTCTAAATGCACGATCTTGACAATTCACGTGAATGACAAACATGTAGGCTATAGACTACATGAACAGAGATATCCTTACATAACAGGGTAAATCAGTTATGACTTCCTATAGTTTGGATTATCTTGGCTTGCTTTAGACATTTGTTTAGCGTACCAGGATTTGTCTCACATCGATTTTCAGCTTGGATCATCAGATACCATCCCGTTGATGTCCTGTTCTTGTGTTCATGTTTGTATTTCCTTTTGCTTTTTTGGCTTCAGAAAAGCAAACAAATATGACACCCCCCTCTTAGGTTTTTAGGATGTAAAATCATGTGTACAATGCATGAACGTGCACCAGTTCAGCATTTCCCATAACAGCTTGACAATTCCCTTGCAAAAAACATAGGTTTGTACATTGACCGTTCTTGGAAAGGGGAATATTTCAGAGCGGTTTGCTTCTATTTTTATGCTTTAGATATTTGTTTAGCGCACCAGGATATGTCTCACATCGATCTGGATCTCATAATCGCACAGCACAAAACATTACTGTACCATACAGTAAAGTTAATTTTCATCTTGGATCATCAGATCCCATACCTTTGATGTTTGTGCTTGTAAAACCATGTGTAGTCAAAAACGTGCACCTTTTCGGCAATTCCCCTAAAAGCTTGACAATTCCCCTGCGCATAACATAGGTTTGTACATTGACTGTTCTTGGAAGGGGAATATTTCAGAGCGGTTTGCTTCTTTTTTTAATAGGGAGATATAAAATGTCGTGTGCTGTTGACCAGTGACCATGTTGGTATGTTGACCAGTGTAGAGCTTAGTCTATGTCATAACCATGTGTAACGATGTCAAGACAATTTCGCTGCAGCCATAAATTACCTAAATCTTACTCTCAAATACTTCAATACATGCGATGGTTCTATCTCTAGCAACTTTCTGGTGGCGACCTTGTAATGTGTTTCTCTTTTGCGCGTGACCCGGGTTCAAGTCCCGGCTGGGACAGATTTCGCTCTGGGGTCATATTTGGTTTTAATAACTAAAAGCATAGTTGTACAGGCTTAAAAGTTTAGACATTTTTCCTCACACTTTCACCCCCCCCCCCCACCTTAAAAACTCTCCTGCGCCACTGACCAAAGCTGTCGAAATACGGACCCGTTTCTTGACTAAAATCTCATGGTAAGTCACCAGCTAATACGAATCTTAGACGATTTCTCTGTAAGTAAATACATGTTGCTTTGTGAAAACAAAACTCCAAACCTGAAGGGAACACATGGTCATGGAAGTCCAAGTCAATATTAGACCCAGACACAGAGGGTTTCTTTGTGAGAAATGAGAATAATGCAGGAATGAAGCCAATCACATGCTGCATTATACTTCACAGTCAGCTAACCAAAGCAGCACCTGCCTGCGAGCCCCAAACCGCCGGGCTCGTCAGCCGCGTCGCCGTGAAATTTCCTGTTTTCGGATTATCGGGATGCGCCGCTGTGGAAGTGGCCGGGTTCCCTCTCACACCCCACCCCCCCCACTCTCCTGGGTCTGACGAGGCCACTGCCTGTCCACGAGCGCTTGCTTCCACCTGTTGACCTATCAGAGTGCACGTAGGACTGTCCAAGAACACACGGTGTCACAGACGCCGCAGTTCATGCAAACATGTAACTGACCGCAGTCGAGAGAGAGAGAGAGATAGAGAGACAGAGAGAGAGAGAGAGAGAGAGAGAGAGAGAGAGAGAGAGAGAGACAGAGGAATAGATAGATAAGAGAGCAGGTGGGAAGGAGAGAGAAGATGGAGACTGACACACCCTTATACATAAAACACACAAGTTGCTGATTGCACCAAAAACCAGGAGGAGGTCATTGATGTGAAGATTCCCCCATAGTTTATTAGAAGGCCGATACACCCTGGTAAATGTACGTCTTCCAAATGCCATGTCAGCGTGCACGCTGGCAGTCCATCTGCAGCCTAACTGGATGGCTTAATCAATGGCACATATGCTGCAGGCCTTGGGCCTGATGAATGCTTTAATCAGGAAAAGTCCCTGGTTACCGTACAAACGGGGTCTGGTCAGGGATCGGTGACTCCGTCCGGCTTCATTCAGGGGTGCAGAAATATACAGAGACATGTTGCAAGCTCCTCCAGTACAAAACAGCGGGGGGTCATTCATTTGAAATTTAAAAGATCCACTGAACTCTTATTACCGCTATAAAACAAGCAACCATATATGTTTCAAGGAGACAATAATTAATCGTTCACAGACCAGACTGATTTTTACTTTTCTGTAAGGGCCGTTAGGGTTAAGTTAGGTTTCGCAGAGCCAGATTTCTGGAACACAACACTGGATAACTGCGTGATGATCTGCCTACTTGACAAGGGAGGTATTTTGAATGACATGCATAACTCAAAGAGCAAATCAGACGTTAAACTCATACTGAGAAATTTGTTGGGAAACTTAATGACACATGTTAAGGCCGTTTTACACCAAGCGTGATGCGGAAAAGCAATGCAGACAAGCTTATTATTTTAAATGAATTATAGGTCGCGTTCAATGTAAATGATTTTACGCGAAATATCGCTTTTTCACATCGCATTTTTGCGTCATGCTTGGTGTAAAAGGGCTTTAAGGCTGTTCGTAGGCCTTGTAAATCTGTAACAATATGCTAAGCAGCAATTACTGCTTAAAATAAACTGAAAAACTGACATTTGCAGTCTTGCTAGTAGCTACTGTACTAGCGGCATGCCGGAAATACATACATACAGACTTGTGAGTGACAACGCCAACAGCCAATGAAAATCTACCACCCCAATAGTGTTATCAACCTTACATGGGTATATGTACTGTATCAGACGTCCAGCACAAAGTTGCTTATGTAACATATAGGTGTTGTACTCTTGGACACTTAACTAGGAGGGAATTGAACCAGCAACTTTTTGATCACTTGTTGCCAGCGGATGTAGTAGGTAATAGCAACAGGCTTACTCCCCAGTAGTATGTGATTATAACAAGTTGTAACAAATTGTATCCTGACAGGATCAGCTTGAGTGCATAAACATGGATGTGCACATACAAATACAAGACCCCCCCCACCCCCTTCCCTCCCCACACACACACACACACACACACAGAGATTCTGACATACTACTAGTGCACAGATACACATATCTGAATTTTTTCATGTATATTCATGGCTGGACAATGTCATACATACATAAAACATGCACAAAACCCCCCCACAAGGACATATAGAGCACACACACACACAGTTCCTGCGCCTCCAGTATTTGAATGCCAGAAGCTCCAATCGAGTGACGATAACAAATCTAATTTCCGACATGTTTGCAGAGTTCCCAGACGACATTTGTCTCCTGGTGGGATGTGGCGAGCGGGATCTGAACAGAGTAAACAAGGGCACACATATCCTGGCCATATCCACTCCAGGACAAAATCAGAGCAGAGGTGCAATATAGAAACTTGTCCTCCAGCGGTGGCTGGAGGACAAGTTTCTCTATTGCACGTCTCTATTGCACTACATTTGTATCGTGTACTGTTGCATGGCTGACATCGCCATCAGTGTATCAGTGGGTGAATGTGAAGCAAATAATGTAAAGCACTTTGAATAAAATCGCTATGAAAATGCAGTCCAGTATCATATAATAACAGTCATGAGTCTTTCGGCATATTTTGGATATGATGTTCACATGTGACACAGTATCCCGGATTAAATTATATTTGCATAGAAAATCAAACGTTCATCAAACATTTCACGTATTCCTGCCTGAAGAAGCTGTTTGGATTGGATTTGAGCCTGATTATTCATTTCACAGTCCCCCGAAAAGTATCTTGAGGGGCTTTGGAGGTCCCCACCTAACCTATATCTGGTCGATTATTGCTCTCAGCTCAATCCTCTCAGATTAAACTCTGGACACCCTGGTCGCTTTAGTGTTTGAACAGCCACCTGGATGTCGGACCAATCGGCGACCATTTGTGTTTGAGTGTTTAAGATAAATGAAGTGATGCAAACAGTTGTAGCAATGCCAATAAGGCTGTCCAATAGTTTCAAAACTAAACAGATAAACAGTAAAAAGCAATGACTTCGAAGACTTCCCAATGAAGCATGTCCAGACCTTATTTACCATGTTCATTTTGTGTCTGGTTACACCAAGCTAGACCTCACCCACTGTTTGAGGAAAACATATCGAACAAAACAAGCGCTAGTGTCCTGACGTCTTTCTCTATCATAAAACACACACACAAGTCTACGAATTTCTAATCACGGCAGCAAATCTTGCAAGACGTTTGCTCACTCTGCCTGCGGTGCTAGCATAAATCCTCATCGATTAGCTGCGCTAATTAGAGAGAGAGAGACAGAGAAAAACGCAGAGGGCTTATAGATTGTGTGGCTTGTTTCTGCTGCTTTGAACAAGCTAGACGCACACTTTGCATTGTAAGCCATGAATCCACATTCACAGCTAAATGCCTAGTGATTACCATTTGCGCTTTAACAAGAGACAGCGAGAGAGAAATTGAGACAGATGACAAGAACGAAAGCATAACAGACAAAAGAGAGACGAGAGGCTGAATAAAAAGCAACAAATCCTCCATCACACTTGCGGCGCCCGAGACTTTAAACCACTCTGAATAGAAAACAAAAGAAGAAAGGCGGTTTACGTAAAAAGTTAGAAGAAAAGCGAAGGCACGACTCTCTCCCTTCTCTCCCCCCCCCTTTTCTTCACTCGGTCCTGTGTTCCTGTGACGCACTGACGGGTGTCGGTGAACAGTGTTGTGACCCAGACCTCTAAATCACCTGCCCTGACAGTCAGAGCGAGAGAGAGAGAGAGAGAGAGAGAGAGAGAGAGAGAGAGAGAGAGAGAGAGAGAGAGAGAGAGAGAGAGAGAGAGAGGCGAGGGGCGAGACAAGGAAAGATAGGGAAAGAGGGTCCATTCAGAGGTCATCCATTATATTCTATCACATTAGCTTCTCGTCATTGGCCTACTCAGACAGCAGTCATCCATCCCCATGCACGCACGCACACACGCACGCACGCACATACACTCTGACTTCTTATACAGACATACAGAACATTCCTGCATTTGAAATTGTGTGCGTGTGTGTGTCTGTGTGTGTGTGTATGTGTGTGTGTGTGTGTGTGTGTCAAGAACATATAGGGTCCACACTACATTCTCTATGATTCATGCAACACCAAGTCTGAATCCCATTTCACCCCTTCATTTTGCGTCTTCATGTGTAGGGGTACGGTGTCCCAACTCTTGTTTGGATCAATGGCTAGTGCAAAGCCATTGATCCAAATATAAAAGTGTGTTTTGATACATTTTCCATACGGTCATATTTTACAAATTACTGACATAATGGCTGCTCAACCGACTAAAAAATAAAATAAAATAAAATGAAAGTATTTTCTAATTTTTTAAAGATTACACAATTATGAAAAATATTGT
The DNA here is from genome assembly GCA_026546735.1 of Forbesichthys agassizii. NCBI lineage: Eukaryota > Metazoa > Chordata > Actinopteri > Percopsiformes > Amblyopsidae > Forbesichthys > Forbesichthys agassizii. The sequence goes on from JAODLL010005161.1 coordinate 8,650, forward strand.
ATTATCTTAGTTTAATGTCATTTCATGTTAGGCTATCATGGTACAGCAGTTTTTCTTCCTAGCCAGTTTAAAAAAACATGGTTAGTAGTAAAGCCTACTGAGGTGTTCTGACTATATCTATCTAATTAAAACTAAAGTTAACGTACCGGTACATCGATCTAACTGATTTGTAGATGACAATCCTGCATTTGGTGATATTTTGATTGCTAGTACAGTAGATCGATTGATGCGTCAATTTGAAGTCTTTCAGTCTCCATCAGATAGATGGCAGCTGCCATTGTGATCCTGTACCATATACTGTAGTAGGCTTAAACATTTAAAACATGTCCATATCAAAAAGATGCCTATAGATTATCCTAGCTGAGGACAGCAAGCAATATGGAAACACTGATGACGTTGTGGTTCTTGGTGTCCCATTTCTATTTTTGTGTTTATCTATTTATTTATTTATTATTTTCTTATCTCTTTGTATATTCTCTCTCTCTCTCTCTCTCTCTCTCTCTCTCACACACACACACATAGTCCCCATGGTTTCTTTTGGGAATAATGTTTATCCTGTCCATTTAGACCATTTAGCTGTGTGTCCCATTAGCTTCATCCTCCCATCTGTCTACACAGCCCCTAGAGGTGCTGTGTGTGTGTGTGTGTGTGTGTGTGTGTGTGTGTGTGTGTGTGTGTGTGTGTGTGTGCCACAGTGATTTTGTGTTTGTACTTAACTAGGCGTGTGCCAGAAACTCACCACTCGAGTGCAGTGTTTAAATGCTGTGTGCATTTTGTGTCTTGTATGTTTGTACATTTATAAATTGGTCAATACAACTAAGAAAACACAGAGTTTGCGGCCAACGGATTCCTCCTAACATAAACATCACTTCTGACCTCGCCGGTGGGCCGGCTCACCTTTATCCTGTAAGCCAATTACACCCCAGAGCTCACACTCAGGCCACTTCATGCCCAGCATCCAATTAGATCTCTGAAGAGAAGGAGTGGGGGGAAGGGGTGTGTTGAAGATGGTGGAGGCGGCGTGCGAGAGGTCAGCTGGGAGGTTGTGACCGCCCAGGGTCACAGCCGGGAGGGCGATAGCGAGTGGCTAATTGGTAACAAGGGCCGAGGCAACAGATATGATGATGCGTCGTGACTTGTTCACCTTGTGGTAGTGAGGAGATGTGTTCACGTTGTGGTAGTGTGAGGAGATGTTGAATCACCACCGTCGTCCTGGGCCGTAATGCCGTAATGCCTCGTCTCTCACGCTGACACGACCATGTGACTCGTGCACACAGCTAACGAGGTCGGTTATATATTATAGTAAGTTCCTGTTATTGTAGAAGATGTCAAATAGAACAGGGTTTTATCAATGACCAAATGAAGATCACTAGGTGTATTTGGAGATTTTTCAGGGGAGAACCTCATAACCGTAATCCCAGCTTCTGAGTAAGCACTATGGCATGGAAGGCAGAGGTGTTCTTATTTTTCTTCAGTACAAATACAAAAAACAATCTTTCTCCAGAATAACTCGACTATACCTTTAAATATATTTAAATTAGGGCTGGACAATAATTCAATAACAACATATACAGCGATATACATTTTTTCAGTAACGGTGATCTGATTTTTACACTTTTTCCGGTTTTTCGATAAGCTATGCATTACACAATGACGGGTGCAGAAGTCAGTTGTATTTAAGGCGAACTACGTGCATGATGACTTGCACTACACACACATCCAGTGCCAAACAGTAGTGGTGTAGTGGGGTCGGTAAAGACGAACACAAATCTACTCCCTCTAATCCCGCGAGGGTTAGAACACAAAAGACAACTTATAAAGGGGAGCACAAACACAACCAGAAACAGGTGCAGGAGTCCCTGACTGCCACCTGTCACAGATCGTGATTAGTTCTCTGGGGAGCGTGTGGGAGAGGCTGGTACCGCGGCTCGCCACGGGATGTAGGCCTGACAAGTGGGCTGTTTTCACATGCCAGACAATTTTATTAACTCTCACCTACCAGCAAATGTAACAGAAAAACGTAATATTACGTATTATGACAGCTACCTCCGCTTATAGTCAGTCACGTCTTCTGTGAAACTGCTAGCTTACTGTACTAGCTGGCTGCATCTAATTCATAAGATCTTTCCAGTGCCCGCCACAACTGCTACTGACCCCTACTGGTTGATATGTATATAGCCTTCATTAATTATAAGTAAATAATGTACTAACAGAAAGACACAGTTAAGAGTTTTGTTCATTTGTTTTGACTGTGATTTCACATGTCTTGTTTGCATGAAGGCTAAAAGGTGAACATTTATTTGCACCTTTCTAAAATATAGCTTTATAGGAGGAGATTTCATAGACTTGGCAAATGCATTCTTCAGACGTTTGTAAGTTCTTCATTGTGGGTGTTTTAAGCAGTTTTTCTGAGGCTTATATTGTTCATATTGATATCGGAAATATATCGTATCGACCCATATTTAGAAATATATCGTGACATACATTTTGGCCATATCGTCCAGGCCTAATTTAAATAGATAGGAAAAAGATCACATAAGATAATTAGGGTCAATAAATCAACATGATTGGGGGGTTATGAGTCAAGATGTTCCTGAAGTAGAGGTAGACTAGAGGTTTTCTAAATTACACACACAATACTGTCACTTTATTACTCGGCTTTGGGTATGTCCTGTAACACAAGGAGGTCACAAGTCAGGGTATTCTGTAACCTCTGTCTTGCTCAAGCACCCTTCATTAGAGTGGTGCTTGTTGACATTGAGGCTTCAACCTTGGTCCTCGCTTTGTGAGGAGTTTCAAAACGTGTGTTATCTGGGTAGACGAGTAAGCATGTGCGCTGTAAACACACACTGTACCAGCCGAGTTAAATTATTACTTCACATTCGCCAGTTGGAGGTGTGAAATAATGGATATCAGGCGAGTAGAAGCTGATTGGTTGGACTGAAAAATAGGCATTGGCTTCTTTGGCAATGATAGCGGATAGCTGGGAACCACCAAAGAATTCTCCATAATTATATGACATTAACGTGCAACAACAAGGTATGTGTTTAACTGTGCATCCATTTATTTGAAGGAAAAAAACACCTTTTTATAAACACCAATATTGTATCACAGATCCAACCCCCCCATCCCCCCCATCCCCACCTAGCCTTCCAACATCAGTTGTTTTGAGGTGTGTTTGTGTGTGTGTGTGCGTGCGTGGGTGTTTTGCCTGTAAAGCTGCATAGTCCAGCATTACTCAACACAACAAGGTCCCATCTCATTAACAAGGGCCTCAGATCGCCAATATATACATCTAATCGGTCAAGTTTGAGTGTGTGTTTGTGTTTGTGCGCGCGCAGTAAAGCGGACGAGTCAGCAGATGTAGCCGCCAGCCCCCCGGCCTCATCTCAACATCTCTTTAACAAGGGGCTGACTGATCCATCTCTGATCAATACCTATCTGGGCCTCGCCCAGTGCAACTCTGCCTTTATCAGCGAGAGCGCGTGCGTGTGTGTGAGTGTGTGGTTATGAATGTTTATGTGTGTTCGTTTTGTCGTTTTAGGCAAGAGGGGGGTCCGTGTGTTGTGTGCACGCATGTGCGCACATATACTGCATGGGCTAGTGTGTGTGTGTGTGTGTGTGTGTGTTTGTGTGTGCGCGTGTGTGTGAAGGGGTCAATAATATTGGGGTAACGACGTAGACATATGGAGAGGGTAAGAAAGAAGACACACAGACACTGCGATATTGTGTGAGAGGGTAACCCTTGATAAGAGTGAGGGAGCCATGCGTTTTAGCTAATAAACAAGCTAGCACAGCACTATTGTAGATTGCTATAAAGCTAACGTTTCTAGGTGCATTAGAGAGGACCCCATCTGACTAGTACAACAAGAATCGACCCTGCGTCTGTGCAAATGTGCGTGTACGTGTGTGAGAGTCAGTATGAAAGAGTCTTACAGCGTGTGAGTGTGTGTAGGATGGTACGTGAATGTGGTATGCACTCCTATAGGCTTACTTCCAAAACATCGCCCTGCGGCTTATTGTAACGGCTCTCTATCGGAGAGGATTTATATCTCCACTTTCCCCCGAGGCTGTTTTGACCGTGAAATCGTTGATTCGCTTTGCAGGGCTAAACAGTGGAATGGGATTTACTTTTCAACCGGCCTAGTTTCTAGCTGCTCGTACAGTACAAATGGATAACTTGTTTAACTTGAGTGTTTTAACAGTATTTTTCACCAAATTCCTTGATTATCTAAATTTCTTTTGTTAGTGCTATTTAACATATCCCACACAAATACTTGGAAAAAAAAAGTGGATTACTGTTCAGGACTTTTATTTTAGAACATGCCATGACTTCTGCTTGCATTTAGGCAATATCATGAGATTTAAATCACCAAAATACCAGATGATTACAATATAGATTATTATATTGATATATTGTTCATCTCTACATATGCTTGACATGCATGCAACGTGGCAAAAATCACATACAGGCACTTGGTAATGCATGTATGGGCGTCTCCGTCGCGTTCCGGCTTCGTCACGGTGCTCTTTTCAAAGCAAGTGAACCACCAAAACGTCCCAGAAGCGTCTCAGGAGCATCTCATGAGTAATCCAGAAGCGGCTCTCAGCTGGGCTCCGCACAAAATAGGCGGCAGTTCTATTTTTTGAAGGAGACGCTTCTAGGATGCTTCTGAAAGCGACCAACTGCAAATCAGACAGAACTCAGAAATTTCGGTTTAGTTGTTGCTGTGGAAACCTGGGGAAAAACACAACAAGATGCTCCGCTTCTGACACTCTGCCGGTGCAGATGACGGAGCAAGAATGGTTCGCTGACGTGACAGAACAGAGACGTGCCCGGTGGAAGTCAGGCGCATTACTGCCCAGCAAATTCATGTATACGTCTAATGTCTAGGCTCATATCAAACTACTTTTCAATATAACAACTACTGCACAGTATTACAGTACTGAACACATCAGTTATGTTGCAGAGCCAGTCCTTACTTACATAGCGTGTGGGACACAGTGCTAACTAACTGCATTAATGCCCGCCTATACTTGCAGGAGAGGCTAACCTAGCATATGGTTACTGCAAAAAAAACAAAACATTTAAGTAAGTAAAGCACTGCGTTATCATCGCACCGGAAATCACGAATACATACTTGTGCGTGACAATGCTAACAGCCAATGGAAATCGACCGTATCACTTCCTCACAGTCAGAGAGTCTTGTGTCGAGTGTATGTATCAGACATTCAGCACAGTTGCTTATGTGACGTAGTGCTGATGGACGGGAGAGCCTGAGACTATGTTAGCCATCGCATACAAAGAAGGGAGGAGAGTTCCTCTTTCAATTTCTCCACAGAATCAAACCAGCATCATTCCTGCTGTAACGTAAACCTGCTTCTCTCGACCTGGCCGTTGTCCATGTCATTTCGGTTCCAAGTCCAAGGTTCAGCAACTAAACAAAAAGGTTTGACAGGAGGCGTTCCTTTCACCGCACTGGAAAACAGACTGGGAGCCGCTCCTGGGTGACAGCCAAATTGCCAGATGCTAAAATACCCTGTTGAAATGTCCAGCGGGACTCACCACGGTGTTTAACCACAGCCGAAGGGACAGAGCTCTTCCCCAAGTGTGTGTGTAGGTGTGTGTGTGTGAGTGTGTGTAGGTGTGTGTGTGTAGGTGTGTGTGCGTGTGCGTGCGTGTGCATGTGTGTGAGTGTGTGTAGGTGTGTGTGTGTAGGTGTGTGTGCATGTGTGTGAGTGTGCATGTGTGTGAGTGTGTACATGTGCATGCGTGTGCATGTGTGTGAGTGTGTGTAGGTGTGCGTGTGTGTGTGTGCGTGCGTGTGCATGTGTGTGTGTGTGTGCATGCGTGTGTGTGTGTGTGCGTGTGCATGTGTGTGTGTGTGTGTGCATGCGTGTGTGTGTGTGTGTGTGTGCATGCGCATGTGTGTGTGCGTGTGCATGTGTGTGTGCGTGCGTGTGTGTGCGTGTGCATGTGTGTGTGTGTGTGCATGCGTGTGTGCGTGTGCATGTGTGTGTGTGTGTGTGTGTGTGCGTGCGTGTGCATGTGTGTGTGTGTGCGTGTATGAGTGAGACACCTGCTACACCACAAAGCACGGCGATACTGTAGTTGTGGTCTGAGTAAAGAAAGATGAAGAGTAAGTGAGCAATAAAAGACAGGAGGAGAGAGAGAGAGAGAGAGAGAGAGAGAGAGAGAGAGAGAGAGAGAGGGGGGGAGGCAGAGTGGTTCAGGCTGCGATAAGCTTGAGCTCAGCTCCACATCACAGGGTTCTGCCAGAAAACAGCGACTCTGTTCCTCTATAAAGGATAAAAAATACGGAGAAAACGCTGAGAAATAGAAACAGGTTTCCCAGTTCTCTCAGTTGCGTGCGTGTGTGCGTGTGAGTGTGTGTGTGTGCGTGCGTGTTCGCAGTAAGGGTGAAGATGTTGTTACGACGCAGGTTCATTATCGCTACACTTTCAGTGCATTTTAGTGCTTAAAAGCAGCCTGTCTGCCCACACAGGTGTTTGAATTAATGTGGCCTCTTCTTGGGACTGTGTGGGCATATGCAAACCCCACATGGCTGTCATCTCCCTAACTCTCCTGTGTCCGTTATGTTGAAAAGGACTTGTCCGTCAAGGAAAATCCAAACCAGAATCCAGAATAGAAAAAATCGAGTCTAAAGGTGTAACCTTAACATGATGCATGCTAAACCTTAACCTTACGACGCATGCTAAACCTTAACCTGACATGGCAGATGGATTGTTAGACACAAGTCCATCTAGGAAAACAATTTTTCAGGCTGATTCTCATAGCGAAATTAAACTGAAGCTTGTGCGATCAGGAAGGTCTCACATGCTTCAGTTTAATACCACTAAACCCTGCATGACTATAAATTACTGTATTACTATTACTGTGTTAAATCACCAATTACTGTATGCCTATTTACAATATGAGATAAAGTTACCCAAATCCCCATGTTTTTCTTAATGTTTTTACATCCATTTATCTTTCATAAGTAATTATTGAATGTATGATGAAAATAAAACTGGGTGTAACAACAATGCCAAAAAGCACAATGCTGAAAATCCCATAGGGAAAGATGAAATCAAAATCTAATGCCGCATAGCAACTTCTCAGCATTATTGTTCCAAACCATTAATAAACACAACACTAATGCACCCCCATTCATCTTACTCAATGTTTGACGTTTAGCTAATATCAAGCCCTTTGTTTTAACGCAGCCTCATGCACCTAAACATACCGGTGTGAAAAATAGCCCAGTTTCTCACATAATGCTGCCATATTTTCTGTTTTGATCAAAGCCTTTTACATTGACAGATATAAGTGGTTTATTCTATACAGAAGCAAAGGGACCTCCTAAATCTACTGCAAAATGAAATACATTTAATGAGTCACATGATCTGTGGAATAAATTACTTTTGTTTGAGACCTATGTGAAGGGAGTATTTAAAATGATTGGTATTATAATAACTGTATCAGTAGTGACTGTAGTATGGACAGGCATTAATGTGCATACTTAAATACAAGTACAGATACTTCGCTGGAAAAAATAAATGGAACTAACCTATTTTAATGCAACCCTTAAATGCTATTAAATCCTATATTTTCTCTATAAAAAAGTACTAGAAAAACAACACCCAACCTTTCTGCTGGGAGTCCAACACCCAGCCGGAAGGTTGGGGGTTCGAACCCAGTGTTAGGTCGCACCTTGCATGGCAGCAATCACCATCAGTGCATACATGTGTGTGTGATAGTGAGGCAAAAATACTGTAATGCGCCTTATGAATCCAGTCCATTAACCATTTAAGTGTCCAATCAGAGATGGGTGCCATGGAACACATGCAGTATCAAACTGTAGTGTATTTTTACTCCGAAACACCAGATCTTTGAGGATGTTAGTCATTAGTACACTTTGAGCCAGCGAGGAGGAACCAATTAGAGAACCAATGCATTTGGAGCGGCAGCGGCACTGTGGGTTGAGCGGAACGACAGGTGATCAAAAAGTCGCTGGCTTGAACCCCGCTGCCTAAGTGCCCAAGTGTCCCTGAGCAAGACACCCAACCCTAATTGCTCCCGGTGGTCGGATGGCGTCTTGCATGGCTGACATCGGTGTACGTGTGTATAGAGTGCTCTGAGTGACCTAAAGCTTAGAAAAGTGCTATGCTCTAAATGCCATCCATTTATCATATATTGTGGTGCAGTTTGAACACGTCTTCTCAATGCCAGATAATGCAACAACCACTGTAGCAACACATACTCTATGTCCATGTTCAATACGAGTTGATAGGAGTTACCTGGTGGCCAATGTACGGCAAAGTGAAAGAAATATTAGAATGTGGACCCATTTCGTATCCATACAGGATACCATTTAAGATGAGTTTTGACTGTGGTTAAACTGTAACTCTCCAAAGGAACACAGCTCAGCCGCGTCCCCAAAACCCAACATTTCCACCCAAGCTCATTGTTTATATTTTAAAACACTGTCCAAAGGCGCTTTTATTGTTTTTACATAAAGCACACAAAGTTCAGGCAGGACACGAGTCACGTTGCTGGATCATCAGCTGACAGACAAGTATATTGCTTCTATACTGTACATGCATTGGCCAATAGTTAGGGTGCGTTTACTTAATTAACCTGGTTACCTGCCCTTTCTTGTCGCTTCCACTGCTAGCCCGTTAGCTGCCTCCTCCTCCTCCCCCTGCACCCCCTTGTTCTGTCGTGCGTCTGTGTTGCTAGTTGTCTGTTGTGTCTCTTTGTGGCTTGCTCTGTTCTGTTCCTTGGGGGGGGGTTTCCTTGCTGCTCTCCCTGCTTGTGGCTTTCCATGAATGCGCGTGGAAAGTGCTTTCTATGAATGTGTGTGGAAAGGGCTTTCCATGAATGAATGCGCGTGGAAAGGGCATTCCATGAATGTGCGTGGAAAGGGATTTCCATGAAATGCACGTGGAAAGGGCTTTCCATGAATGCCCGTGGAAAGGGCTTACCATGTATGCACGTGGAAAGGGCTTTCCATGCATGAATGTGCATGGAAAATGCTTTACATGAATGTGCGTGGAAAGGGCTTTCCATGAATGTGCATGGAAAGGGCTTTCCATGAATGCGCGTCGAAAAGGCTTTCCATGAATGTGCGTGGGAAAGGTTTTCCATGAATGAATGTGCGTGGAAAGGGCTTTTCCATGAATGCCCGTGGAAAAGGCTTTATTGTTAATGTAATTTTACTTGATCCTTTCATCCTTTGTTTCTTTGTTCAATTGTTCAATTGTAAAGCACTTTGAGCTGCAACCTCTGTATGAAAAGTGCCATATAAATAGTGTATTATTATTTCGTTATTATTATTTAAGGAGAGGAGTAGAGATGTGTTGTACTGAGCGTTGTAGAAGAGGAAGAGCATGAGGGACACGAGCCCTCTCAAGCTAAAGCCAAAACAACCTACATGGGGATGTTTTGACATGGGGCTTGTGCGAGGGACCGCGGCAGAAGTAAAAGATAATGGCCTCCAATTCCACTGTCTTACTGGCACCCAAAAAATTAAATTAAATAAAAACATTGTCCTTGGCTTCCATTGAGAAAATGATAGAGCAACACCAGCTGTCCTGTCTTATGATTGGGTAATTGACCCAGAAAGAGTATTTGTCCTCTGTGATTGTGTAATTGACCCATAAGGGGCTGTTGTCCTTCTGTGTGATTGGGTAATTGACCCAGGAAGAGGATATTCCCTTGTATTTGATTGGCCCTGGAGGAGAGGGTCCTCTTCTAAAGCTGTTGAGAGTCTCTCCAGACTGATTAGAACAGATGTCGCCTCTCAACCCAGTCCCAATTCTAAGCATTAAACCTCCTTCTTGCTGCCTGAACCCTTCTCTCTTTCCTGCCTGCACACGCACACATGCACCCACACAGACTCTTAAAGGTATAGTCAGCTATTGCAAGCTAATACACTTTTAGTCAAATTCACTAAATATCTCCTCACATTCCACTGGCTTACCGTTCTCTGTGTGTGTTAAAAGAATTATCTGACACTTCTACACAGGCCTGGCTCCATAAGGAATGTAAACAAGGTGTCGAACACCACTCGTGTCAACAAAGCTGTAGCACTTAACGCTTTGCTTCACAACGCATTTCGACGTGTGAGGCGCAGCCGGGGAGGGCCGTGGAACGGTACCGTTTTGATTTGAGCTCGAAGTTAGAAAGAATGACCCTGCCTTTAACTTGAGGTTAGCAAGAATGACTGACCCTGCCCTTAACTTAAAGTTAGCAAGAAGGACTGACTCTGCCTTTAAGTGCCTACTCTGTTAATTTTTTAATGTATATAATACGGTATATTTCATGCACTTCCAATTCTACGGTCTACTACCACTACATACAGTAGGCTAAATTGGCAAATTAGCATCCATTCGGGTCGTGAATGGAATACACAATGTTACATTATCTTTTTTTTTTACTCATGATACATATTCTATTCTATTTGTTGTATTTATATTTGTAGTGGTAGTTCTATTTTTAATAATGCTTATTTTCTCCCTGGACTCCCACACGTGTTTTGACCCCCACACAAACACGCTTTGAGCATAGTCAGCTATTGCAAATTATCTGTTAGCTAATACACTTTTTTCCACTATTTCACCAAATATCTCCTCGCATTTTGCCATCTTACCGTTCTCTGTGTGTGCTGAAAAAATATTCTGGTACTTCTACACAGCCCTGGCTCCGTAAACAAGAACACCAACAGAGTGGCGAACACCACTCACAACAACATTGCCCTAGGCTTTGCAATTTGTGTAGAGAGGGAGGGGGCACAATTATTTTTATAAGGACAATTCTAGAAAGGACTATGGTGTGGAATATAATTGCAGTAATTTTCTGGAGTGTAAGTGAGTGAAAGTAAAGTCAATGTCAGACAGACAAAATCTTGCCAATACGATGGCTACGTTTTTGAAATGCTCCCTGTTGAAGTTGAAGCTTCGAGAGGATGGAACAAACCAGAGTCAGAATGCTGCGCACACGTGCCCGGTGGAATCCACGCGTAAGGATTTGTTTTGAGTGGAGCTCGAAGTTAGCAAGCCTTATCAAGAATGACTAACCCTGCCTTTACAGTAAATCCTCTCCATCTTGCCACCACAGGCACAGTGAATATGGAGTGCCCTATTCTTCCGGAAGTCTTCACACACCTTGACTGGCGGAGATAAGGGCTCGCCACTCCCCCTCGACTACAGCCCAGCCACTGTTTATGACCTGTCTGCTCTGGTTGCCCAGGAGTGGAAGGGATTGGCCCTGGCAAGCGTCTGTCACAGCTCATCACCCCCCCACCCCCATCCCCCCTTCTCACGCCGGACAATGAAACGTGGGTCACAAGCCCCGCCTCCATCTGTCTGGCTTTGCGGTGTCCACTCAGAGGCATGACAAAGGAATGAATTAAGAGCGCACACGCACACACCTGCACACACACCTGCGCCCCCCCACACACACGCACACACAAGCATCCCAAAGCTGATTCAGTTGGCTAGCCGGTGTTGTGTTGACCATATCAGAGTCGTGCGTAAATGCAGGAGGTGATGGGCCCATTCAACCAAGTCAAGCAGGGGGGTTTTGTTTACACCCAGGGTCTGTAACTCCTGGCCTGGGGCCAGATACTGTGTTTGTATTAATTTTTCTTTGTTATTTGGCCTACTTTTGTTAAGGAGGACACACTATAAACAGTAATAACACACATGAATGGTTACTTTCAGATAACTTAAAAAAGACATTACCCCCATTTTTACGCAGACTAGACAAAAATGTTAAATACTGTAGGCTTCAGGTCTTTTTGGAAGCACGTGCATTATGAAGAGCTTTGCCCCTACTGTATACTAATATACTAAAGTACATTGGGGTTATACATAAGCTGCCCCGTATTGAAGATGCTAAGTGGTCCCTGGGTTTTTTTAAAGGAAAAGGTTTTTTATTACTGTACATAGCTAATTCAGCTTCCATCTTTTCCCTGAATTCAATACATCGGAATCTGATGGGTGAACTGTGCCGTGTTACTGCAAAACGTTCCTCATTTTCTTCCACCGTTTAATGGTGAGTCAGTTTGGAAAACTTCATTTGGAGGTACGTAAAGATGTGATGCGATGACAAACACACCCATAGTTTGCGTGTGCTTTGAATTAAACGGTTAGCTGTGTTGAAGGGAGCCAGTATAACCTGTAGCACTTCTACCAGAGACACTATGAAAGGAGACATGCCACTTGTAGAATTTTAAATGGAGCTCTAAGATGGCAGTTGGAGGCACATATCCTACATAGACCATCAGTCAATTTAAAGTAGGCCTATTACAAAAGTTCAGAATTTAAAACTAAAATATTAAATATAAAAACTGCATTTGTTTAAACCTTAATAATTTAAACTGGTAATGGTAATTAGTTAATGCGTCACTTTAGCTGTGTGTGTGTGTGTGTGCGTGCGCACGCTCATATGTTCGGTGACTCTTTGTGGTTGTGGAGTATTCTTTTGGCTATTCGTGCCAGACTGGTTAGCCACCCCTGCTGTATATTTTACAGCTTACTGAGTACACAGCTGGTATGTGTGTGTGTGTGCGTGTACAGTAGCATATTGTGTTTTGTTTTTGATAAGCAAAAGGTCCCTCCATTTTGCTTTTAAAAGGGGGGGAGGGGGGGGCTGATGTCATCCCATCTAAACCAATACTGTGTGCACTGAAGTCTGTCCTGGTCTGAGCCGGAACTCTGTGTGGTCGTAACCATGGCTGCTCCAGACATCTGACTGTCTGTCTGCTGTGTGTGTGAGAGAGAGAGAGAGAGAGAGAGAGAGAGAGAGAGAGAGAGAGAGAGAGAGAGAGAGAGAGAGAGAGAGAGAGATGTAATAACGTTATGACATCAGTATTGTCATGAATGTCATGTACAGTACATTATGAGGGCTCCTGTTGAGAACCAGTTAGCTCACACACACACTAGGGGTGTAACGGTACATGTGTTCATATCGAACCGCGGTTCGGTGCAAGCAGTTTGTACGGTATGGTGGCACGAAGATGGATGACGTGGAACTGAAAGCTGCAAGCGCAAGTTTTCATACGGACGCTGTAAGCCTTGACTGTGCCAGACCCGCTGCTTACAAAACAGTTGCGTACCACACTGGTGAGTCTGCAGAGATCCCCATGTTATGTCTAAACCAAGGTATGAACCGAACCGTGACTTACTTACTACACCCCTAACACACACACACACGCACACACACGCACACACACCCACACGCACACGCACACACACACACACACACCAACACACACGTGCTTATCTCCTCTGCTGTTTAGCTGTGATATTTAACATCTACTACTCATTTCTACAGTAGCTTCAAGACCCAAACATAGGGTCCAATCAGGGATAAGTTTCCTAAACACGTAGTTTGCTATGGAAAAAAAAAAACCCTCGTAATAGGCTACATCTACAGTTATAATACTGATAATATTGGTTTTTATCGTTGCCAGCAATAAGTTTGACACCCACACTTTTCGAAAAGTGTGGGTGTCAAACTGTCGTACAAACCTACATAATTATAACAATATCAAACTTATCATAACGTTAAAGTTCATCATTATGTGAGCGTCTTGAAGATTCAAAAACCCTGATGGCTAAAATGTTAATAAGCTAGCTAATAAACAGAAAGGAGCTGTATTTTGGCTGTCATGCCTCGCTTCTCAGCTGCAGGGGACGTGTTGTTTGTTTTCATACGCTAATAACGGCTGCGCGCGTTTATAATTATGAATTTAGTGAGGTGAGGAAATTACTAGAATGAAAAGACAGCAGGGGACCAGATTGGGAGAGTAAAAACAAAAAAAAATCACACATCAAAAGTCTGTCTCTCACTCACTCACTCAGGGAGGAGGGGAGAATGTGTCTTTCAAGAATGAGAGTTGTGGCGTCCACGACATATGGACACAAGCCCAGCCATTTGTATTCATGATTATATTATATAAAACCGACACAGTAAAACATATTGTGCGTAACCTACAGTTTACCATTATATTATGCTGCTGCCTATTAGGTTCTATTAAATCCGCGTCTGAATTGCACAGTCTGTGGAAGCAGCTGCCCACTTGTTCACAAACACAGGCGTGAATTCGTTTACACAATTACATCATTCAAAACGGATCGGTTTTGAATCTGATTATGTAACGAGAGCCCTACAGCCACCTACAGAACGCACCTGTAACATCCCCACCTGTCTCTTCCACCGACACGCCCCCCCCAGGCCCGCCCCTAGCCCTGCCCCCAAGCCCGCCCCTAGCCCCGCCCCCTAGCTCACCTTCCCCTCCGTTTTAGATTTGGTTCTCTTCTCACATACACCTGCACACCTGTTTAGTTAATTGGTGCACTCAGCACACATGTTGTCCTATGGTTTCCCACCATTAACTTTATTTATATGCCCCACTTTGTTGAGAGGTCTTGTTCCTCTGAACATCAATAATGTCGTTGTGTTCCTGTATTCATTTATTGCGGTTTTCCCCTTGTGTTTTCATTGAAAGTTTTAACGATTTTGGTTGGATTTCTGAGTACAGATTCTTCCTGTCCTTTTGGAGAACTGCTGTCTGATTTGTGTTAAAGGTATTTAGCTTACTATTGCAAGCTAACTGAAAACGAATACACCTTTTGTCCAAATGGCGGGTTGCAAAATGGTGGGATGCAAAATGCTCGTAGAGGAAGCGCCAAGAATGTATGTAGGCTAAAACCGTTCACATAAGTGCCCGGACTAGATTGGCCAATCCTCTGCTTTGTGATCATCTGAGCAGTCTGGTCAGTGTCAGTGATCTTATTGTGATCAGATGACAATTGTGATTAAGTGTGTGTGCGTGACATCGCGGCCTGCCTGAACTATCGATTCGCTGTCTTATTGGACTCTTAAACCTCTCAAATGATTTCAAACCACATTAATGGGATGTGTGCACTGTTATACAATCATATTATTAGATATACAGGTGTTTAGGTATTCTATGTTGTACTATTACTCTTTAACATCCATTATATGTCTTTATTCACACTGGTAAGTGCATGTACTCTTACCAAACTGTTCCTTATTTTCTTTAATACATCTCAAATAGTTTTCTTGTATTTCCACTTTAACACTTTTCTTTTCGTTGCTATGTACTGAGTGTTCTATTCCATTCACAGATGGAGGAGTTGGGAAGATCTGCCCTGAGTTGATGTGGGAGGTGGTGTGTGTGTCTGTGTGTGTATCTGTATGTGTGTATCTCACTGAGTCTGTGTCTCTGTAATTGCGTGTGTGTGTGTAAGTGATATTTGATTTAGTGTTTACATCTTCGGTCTGCCACCGACAGCTGCATTGCAGCACCCGGTGGATACGGAGGGTTCCGGAATGAGTCACACCAGCCGTCAGTCGATGACCTTTGAACCATAGTGGGTTAAACACTGTTGCCAGCAGCTCTTTAGAAACAAGGTGAAGCCATCTCCATATGCAGAAAAGATCCGAGTTCCTGTATATGTAATTTAATTCTGTTTGCTTGTTTGGACGTCTTTGGAAAATAAATGTTATTAGCACAGTAATGAGGTAGTTAGTCAGCTATGTGCTGCATCATTCTTAACCTACTGACCATATGACAATGTTTCTGATAACTTCGCTACTACATTCATATATTTGTAGTAATATAATTTTAATAGTAATTTATAATAAAGTAATGATGGATCTGTATCATTGAGGTTGGTGCCTTCCCTCTTATTTTAGGTTTTAACAAATGTATGCACATCACATTTGGTGCTATCTGGTTGCACCCATTTGGGGTTGTAGCGGGGTTGTAGTTAAATCTGTACCTATACTGTGTGGATCAGTAGGCCACTCAAATCCATTAAAACCTTGAGGAGTAGAACAAGCCGAAACGTGTAGAAAAAAAAACAAGCATTTACAAGAGCCTTACAGCAATCACAAAATCCCAGAATGAAGTGTCTATGAAAAGAGATTGTGTGGACACTTATTCCGCAAATTATTTTACGTGCCTTCAGAGCAAAAGTGCAGTATTGAGAACATTTATGGGGAGGACATTGTGCATCAGTTAGTACTGTAGCCACTCAGCTCAAAACCTCTTTCAGCATCCAGGGAGAACCATCCGTTGCTGTACCTGCTCAAAAGCAATCTGACAGGTTCACTGCCACTCTAAACTGAATGTCCAACACAGCAAAGAGCTGGTTTAGGTGAAGTTATAAGATAGATTGTTCTCGAAATCTCACACCTAGACATCAGATTATATATATTTAAAAAAAATATATAATACTTGTATTGCTGCTATTAGTCATAAACAGCAGTGCATTTTAAATTATGAGAGAAATAAAAGACATATGTTACTTTAATAAGTGCAACAACATACTTCTATGCTGATTGTGGCCTTTAATAATAAGAATACCTTTTATCTTAAAGGTCATTCCCTAGCTGCTCTACCCCATAGTGCCAATGACAATAACCGTGACATTAATGATTACAATAATGAGACGGCTTCAAATATTGAGCATGTTTGGGGGTTGTGTGTGTGTGCGTGCATGCGATCAGCGCGCAAGTGTGCACTATTGCACTATTGACCAGTAATTCCAACTGACACCTTCATTAAAAGTCAGATTAATGGTGCCTAATGAGATGTGTTCGCTCATTACAATCCAGGTCACACTAAAGAGAGAACGACAACCTAATAATGTACGTGTCTGTGCTTATATGTTTGTGTCGTGTGTGTGTCATTGGACAAAAGGCTCAGCACAGGTACATTTTTGAAGTAAAGTCAGAAGTATTTTTAAAATATATTTGCCTAGTCCACAAGTACACGGCGAAATATGTAGCTTTTTCTACGTGGTTTGGCCTTTCCTCCAAGCGCGTAAAGAATGCACACGATCGCTAAAGACGGAGTTTTAGCAAAACCCCTTCCAGCACGAAGATGTTTCAAAACTCTTTTCAGTGTTCTTGTGTTGACAGGGAAAAGTGATCTTTTGTCTTGTAACGTCAGCTTGTGCGTTTGTGTGTTATATCTTTTGTTTACATACAGCATTTTTCTTCACAGGCTTGAAATCATGCGGTTTTGTTCCCATGTGGATTAAACTAATAAAGAAAATCCCGGTTTAAAAATATATCTGTGTAGGTGTGGACTAGGCATCAGTCTCACCCGTGTCGGCCTGTGAAAGCGAAACTGTCTCCCTCTTCACTTTGTCCAATGCCCCCCGGAACGTTCCCCTCCACATACAAGTAAAAAATAAAATGGACTACTGTACGATTCTGAAGAATATAACACCTGGGGGAGAATAAATAGCTCAACGGGTGATAAATGGGCACAATTGTGGGGCTGAGCTCTCAACCTGGTGAATTTTACATTTAGGAAGGAGGAATTATGAAAAGCCTCTGGATATTTGGTGTTTTTATGGACTGTTTTAACAGGATGATGCAGCACTTCAATTTAAATAGAGGCCAGGCAAAAGGGATATACTGTACATTGTTAAAGAAGAAATACCTGGACTGTATTGACACTTAATATAAAACTCTTGTCTGTGGCGGTCTTTCATGCGACAGTTGGGGCGTCTCATTAATCACGGTGGCAGCGGCAGCTTCTTCCACGCCTCTTCTGAACAGACAATTACGCCGTCCCCCTCTTTTGTCCTCTACCTCCGCTATCTCTTGTCTTCCTCCCCTCTTCCTCTCCGCTATCTCAATTTGCTTTTTTCCTCTCTTCCTGCGCCCGTGCCCGACGGCTTCCTGCTGGTGCTCCCTCTGATGACCCCCCCCCCCTCCACACACACACTGGTTACATCACACCACCGACAAGTTATGGGTGCCGCCATTTTTTTGGTGTTTTTTTGCGTGTGTGGTCATCCGGGGAGTTCAAAGGTCACGTGGTCTAGCAAGTCGAATATGATTCATGCATGACCTGCTGACAAAAACAATACACATTCTGTTGATGGAAAAGATGTGTTTCTCTCATCTCCCTCCCCCTCTCTCTCCTTCTATCTCTCTCTCCCCCTCTCTCTCTCTCTCTCTCTCTCTCCCTCCCTCTCTCTCCCCCTCCCTCTCTCTCTCTCTCCGTGTTGATTCTCTGGCACACACAGAAACAAAATATTAAATTATTAGGTAGGAAGTTGGAGTAGCTGAACTCCTGAGATTGAGAGAACGAAAGGGAAAGAGAGAAATGGAGATACAGAGAGGGAGAGGGAGAGAGAGAAAAATATTTTTGTTTTAATGAAGACAACAAAACTATGCACCGTTAATTCTCACATAATTAAAGAAAGTGGAAAGCCAAGTGTTTGATTAAAGGAGTGTTTGTGTGAAATGCACACATACACACACACACACACACACACAACAACCTACTTCTCCTTGAGCTAATGTCACAAAAGCCTTGGATGACAGTTGGTACTGCACACACACACGCGCGCAGACAATACATACAGTCCCTACGGGGGGTTAACGTCTTTTCACTGCCTGATTGTAGTGGCTTTGGTTGCCCCTGGAGACACGACCACTGTGAATACATACACATGTACTGTACATGAACGAAAACGCGCACGCGCACACACACACTCACACACGCATGTACACAAGCACATCTATACACACACACACACACACACGCAGACACACACACACACACACAAACAGTACAAATGTAAAAATGTGAATAAATCAAAAGGGAAAGCATGAATGTCACTTTAGTGCAACCAATCTTGTCTGTAGTGGTGTTACACCTGAGAAATAACAAACTGTCTCTCCATACAGTATTTACTCTGAGAAGCCATTCACTGAGACGACAAGATGAGAGTTTCTTCATTTCAGACTAAATGTTTTACACACGGTACATACAAACGTGCCCATGTCTGTGTTGATTCAGCACCGCCATGTCAAATGTATGGCTTCCTGTGAAAGTCCCGGTTCAAATAAAAGTCACTCTCAAAGAGCAGTTGATCCGGGCGAGCGCCGATGCACCCAAGTTCCACTATCACACAAACTCTCCATTAAAGGCCTCCGCAGGGGCCCTTTTCCGCCATATTAAACTATTCACACATGTTCGATTAAGAACCATTAATTTGCTAAACCGCTTTCACCACTTAGGCCATCAGAGAGTTTTTAAATCACGACCAATTACCCTGCCACCATAGCACTCTGCCCACATTACACAGAGAAGCGCTCAGATAGAGAGCCACTGAGTGGTAGCAATGTCCTCTCATCACTGCAAAGACAGGAAACAAAGAGTCTGTTGATGACTCCGACCAAATCACTCGTTTAGCATGGCCAACCCCCCCTCCATCCACCCCCTAACCAACGTTACCACCCCCAGTTGCAAACAGTACTTTTTATTTACTCAAGTTTAAGTTGACTTCGGCCACATTCTGTCTCAAGCTGGAATTGTGTTCTTACAAGTTGCAGACTTTTAATAAAATGTATTTAAGGATTTGTTCAGTGGAAGATTGAAAGGTCAACACTATGCGGTAATAAGTAACTGTAGTTATTGCCCGTCGCTATAGCTGGAACCATGTATCATGTATATTATGTTATTGTGCATTGTTTTCTAATATGTAGGCTGACCAGATGGTTTCTGCCTTCATTATATGAGCATATACATGCTTATACATGTTCAATACACACAAACTATATAAACCTACAGCAATTTACTATTTTGCTTCTATAATGTATGTGTTTGATAGTGTTTTAAAGAATATCAGAGAGCAGCAGGCCCCAGATAAAATATGACAACAATACCCCCCCTTCCCCCCACACACACAAACCCTCGTCCTACCAACAGGCATGCTTGAGTACCGGACAATGAAAGTGTTGTTGTGACAAAAGAAGTCTCAAATGGGCTGAAATATTAATATATCCCGTTGGTCCTGCACTGGTGGCTGACTGGCGTCGACAATAGCTAAGTGATTACACATTATTCAGTGGACACGCATGAGAGAACGCAATGTTTAGAGCAGCCCTAAACTGATTGGATACTCCAAATCCAACTATGACTTCCAATTCAATTCAATTATTTTTTGTTTTGCAGAATAATGACCCCTTATTTAATTTAATTGGTTTGCTTATTGAGACTGGTGGCCAGCATGTTCGGATCTTTAATAGTTCAGTTCAATCATGCCTACGGTACTTCTCATTTGATCTACGATATCTGCAATGTTGCAATGTATCCAGTCTTCCAAAGTGTTGTTGCGTGTAATTAGCAAATATATTTGCACATAAACTCTCTATCAAATGATCTCAATCCTCATTAATGGGATGTATGTGTGTGTGCGTGTGTGCGCTTATGTTTGTGTTTGTGTAGAAACTCACATTGTAATCCCTACAAACTAGTTAGATTCTACCGTTTCTAAAACAACAGATTTGGGCTTGGGTATAAAATAAACCAAGTTTCAAGTGAGCCGGGGCATAATCTGCCCACTAAACCAAAGGATTTATTAGTGAAGTCTGAAGAGAGTGAAGGTCCATTCATGGACGTTGATGGGCACACAAGTTGCTAATAGTATTTATAATAAATCAAACTTTATTTTTTATTTTTATTTTTTTTACTTTATTTATTATAAATCAAACTTTATTGCATTTAAAAACAGCGTATTTGTTGTTATGCTTTAAAGAACACTGTCAAATATATGTGAGTTGGGTAAATAAACTGAATATATAATGTATGGCATTTATAACTATAGCCTAACTATAGCTTAAATTAAAAATATAAATACCTTGACTTGTGACCATATGAAAGGTATCATTATCAAAATGGCCATTTTATCAGTAGATCTCAATTATCAAAGTGATATTGAAACCAAATCAATGCTAAGACCCTTTTTTCTATTTCAGTGTTAGTTATTTCAACTGGGTCTATATCATTTCACATTTGACATTGGACAGTATTTACAGGCAGGCAGTGTTTAGTGTTCAGAATCTTTATACATGTATGACTGCCTTGCCCAGCCAGGCCGATGCAGGTACACATTTTTGGCCTTGTGATTCCCAAACAGATCTAACATGAAAAAGTAGACCCTATTTTCCAAGGACACAGTTGCTGTAATGGATACAGCCCAGAAAATGAATGCCTTCAACCACACACACACACACACACACACACACACACACACACACAGACAGACAGACTGGAACACCTGACATCTCAAATACTGCATCCAATATGAGGAATAAAAATCACTCTCCAGTCATACAAACAAACACAAAGAAACATTCCCTTTGATACAATCTTAGTGTCAAGCTTATATCCAATAGGGCCAGTATCACTCTCTCACACACACACGCACACACACACACACACACGCACACACACACACACACACACACACACACACAAGCACCCAACAAAACTGCACACAAGCACACACTCTGACACAACTACACACACACAACGACACACAACAATGACTGAAGCAAAGCTGATGTTGTATGATTTTGATGGTGTATTATTATTATTATTTTAGTTTATTTTACTAGTGAGCATTGCACAGTAGCAGCAAACACACTCATTTGCTAGGAATATGCAAGGAAACAAGCGTTTCGTGTATTTGTCGACGTGCTGTGTGGGATTTAGGTTAGTCTGGTGAGTAGTTTGTTAAGAGACCCACAGCAGAGAATAGGCTTCCCGCTCAAATCGCATGGTAGCTTTGTACGACTGCCGAGCTGGTGTCAAGCCTGCCGACGCGCCCCCAGTTTAATTATTTTTTCCAAATGCGAACATTTTAACCGATAGTATTACTGTAAGCGGTCACAATTCTTATTGTTGGTTAACGTTTAAACGTTTTACTGTGAACATCCCTAATACACACAAATACAACTACACACACAGTTCAAATGTTGAGTCATTAGTAAGTGCCTAACTTTTCTATACCAGCAGTCAACATGGACCACACCGTCCACACCGATAACAGGAAGCACATCCACACTACACATGAATGTCTAGTGTGACATACTACAGATTTACTTTAAACAAACGTAAAAACAAAACGCACTGCTGTTTGTAAAATAAAAAATAATAATATCAACTGATGCAGATATCTCCCCGGTCACTTGGTTTACTCTCTCTCTCTCTCTCTCTCTCTCTCTCTCTCTCTCTCTCTCTCTCTCTCTCTCTCTCTCTCAAAACCTGAGGTGTTTAAAGGTATTTGGGGTCTGAGAGATGTTCTGTGCACCGTAGTGGAAAACATACTTGTTATTTCCATGTAAATAAAATAAAACTTAAAAAAGTAAAGAAAAGAAGTGTGCCAATAAAGGCTTGCTAGAAGGTCTCTCTCTGCCTCTCTGTTCTTTCTAGTCCATATCGGTTTCTCATTGTATGTGGCTTCCTCTTTCTTCATATCTCTCTCCCTCTTTCTCTCTCTCTCTCTCTCTCTCTCCTCTCTCTCTCTCTCTCTCTCTCTTTGAAGCTCCCAGCACATGGACAAGCCATGTTTTTTTTTAGACGTTGCTGGAAATCCCCTGTAAAGGCTGCAGGACCTTGGGGCTAATCTGGGCCTGTGATGATTAAAGCAGTTACCTGTGCAACGCTGATAGCAAACCCATGTCATTAACGCTAAACGTCTTTTTATACAACCCCCCCCCCCCCCTCTCCACCACCTTTCCCAGAATGGAGTTTATGTAGTTTTGTAAACAGAACAGAGATGGTGAGCGAGAAGTCCCATCGAAGCAGTTTTACAGTTGGTTGTCTCTCTGTCTGTCTGTTGTTTTTCTATCTGTCGGTTATCACGGTGAAGTTCTCTCCCGCTAGCCTTGAGATCTCTGGATTCTGTGAACACTTTTAAAAAACATCTTAGTCACATATTTTTATAGAAGCTTTTTGTTAGTATTGTTGTTGTTGTTTTTCTTGATTTGCATTGTATCTGTAACATGTTTTAATTTTTTATTTTTATGTGATTGTCTGAGAAAGGTGCTATATGAATAAACATTACATGTTGTCTCTGAGTCCAACTACAAACGTACATGATGTTTGTGCCTGACAAACAACCAGCTGTGGTTATCAGTGTGACAAATCAAAAGAACCTCATCAAAAATGTTTTGCACTGCGCAGATTAAATATCTGTTCACTACAAAAACACATCGTTTGTCTGTTGTACGCTGATAATTATCTGAAAGTAAAATGTGGTACAATGTATTTGTATGTTCTTTCATGCACCCGATTTAAATTTTTTTTGTATTTATATTTTAATCTGATTCCTTTAACCATTTTAATTAATGTTGTTTCTCTGTATTTCTGTATTTGTTTATGGGAAGCACAACTGTACATGTGTTCCCTCTCTGTAAAGCACTTTGAACATCAATTCTGTATGAAAAGTGCTATACAAATAAAGATTATTATTATTATTATTATTATTATTATTATGTTTGGCATACTGTGTGTGTGTGTGTGCCTGCATTCATGTGTGTGTGTGTGTGTGTGTGTGTGTGTGTACGTGTGGTGGATTTTAGCTTGCTCTGTGGTTGGAGCATCAATACAAAAAAAGCATGTCAGCTTATTGCTTGTTGCAGTGTGTGTGTGTGTGTGGTACAGTGTTTCTGTCTCATAACTTTGATTTGTTCATGCTCAGCCACATTAAAAAGCTTCTACTAATTTGCAACTTTCATTAGTGGTAGCCAGAGCCATGGAAATAACAGAGTTATGCCATCTCAGTTAATGGACCGTTTTTTCACAGCGATGGCGGATCATGGAGCCTCAAAATAGTTCCCGGAAGTTAGCCTAAATACTTAAAGTACCTAGTACTATAAGTACTACAAATTGCCCCCCCCAAAAAAAGAAGTTATTTATCTGTATATATACAGTATATCCAATCTGCCCACCAAAACACTAACCCTAGGTTTTGTCTCTCCATGAACCATGTGACAATTTTGAACTTCCGTTGGCGTAACTCTGTTATTTCCATGGCTCTGGTGGTAGCTATAAGATACGGCCGCATATATTGTACCACACACACACACACACACACACACACACACACACTGCACAGTATGTACAGCAGATGACTAGTTTATAGATCTAAACGTTATTACCGGAAATCCACTCTGATTTATGTTAATCCAAATGCAGCCTTAGGTGTGTGTGTGTGTGTGTGTGCGGTAGGACAATATTGCTTTATTTGTTCGTTTGTTTTATTTAAGGGGAGAAAAAAATGGAATCTTGTAGTATAATTTCACAAAGCCTTGGAGTGAAAATTAAAACCAAAACATTAGCTCAGATCAAGTTAGAATCCAAGAGGCCAAGACAAACACTTCATCAGGGTTATTACACAAGGTGGCTTATTGGATGCCAGGAAAGGAGAGTCAAATTTTAAACAACCCAAACAGCCGCAGAACACAGATTTTAATCAGATTCTCTTATTATGATTATGATTGGGAGTTTTCCCTCCTGTAATTCACGAAGCTGAATGCTTTGGGGTCAAATTTCTTCATGAGTGGAGTAAGAAAATGACATGTAATATGTTATTTACAGGTCAGAAAGACAGAAACTCTGAACATTATATGGTGCGTGGCCCTACCATGCTTCCTGGGGGTTTCCCTTCACACATTTACTGTCAGGATACTGCCCGGGAGAGGTGGACCCAATTGCGGGAAGGAGAGGCAGTAGACAGGAGAAGTAATTAATACAGTTCTTAATACTTATGGAGGGGCAACCAGGTGTTAGAACAAACGCTGGTGAGGGTCGTAGGGTTACAGCGTGGAAAACGCTGGTGGCAGGGTTGTAGTGCGGCAAGCGCTGACGACGAGTAGCAGCGTGGGAAGAGCTGACGACGAGCAGCATCGTGGTAACGCTGGTGGCGGGTTGCAGCGCGGCAAGCGCTGACGACGAGTAGCAGCGTGGGAAGAGCTGACGACGAGTAGCAGCGTGGTAACGCTGGTGGCGAAGGACTGAGTTGCAGACGGGCTGCGGCAAGGAGAGGACA